>KE156831.1:42759-67538 GCA_000411055.1 Leavenworthia alabamica
CTTTTCGAGAATGTCTTCTTTTCATAAGAGAGAGAGAGAAGAGTTTGGTTGTGTCTTTGAGACAGAGATTACGACGGTAATGGCGGAAGAGAGAATAAAGTATTTCAGGCTTTATTTATTTGAATCTATTCCTCTTTAAACCAATTTTTATTTCCATATTATTAATACTAATTCAATTTTAATTTCACTTTCATTAATGACTTAATTAAAATGTGATTAGTAAAATGTGAAATAATTAGTATATATATGATTAGTAAAATGTGAAATAATTAATTAGGATTATATATATATGAACCTAATTTTGGTGAAGGGCAAAAAGGGAATAGAATATTTGGCGTAGGAGTGGAGATAATGGGAAATCTGATTCCATTCTCTAACGCCAAGCCTTCGTTTTATTCTCTCACTTTTTATGTGTTCTCTTATTTTTTTAATATACTTTTTAATGTTCCTATAAAAAAGATTTGACGAGTAAGGTTGTTAGATGGAGTTTATAGTTATGGTAATAAAGTAGTTTCTTAATCTAAACCCTAACTATAAATAATATTGATAAAAGAAATAATATTATCCTTATTATTACATTTAGGTCTAATAAATTGATAAAATTATTGTTTATGACATGTGAAGATCACTAAATGTTATTGGACTTTCACATCAGAAGGTAGATTTTTGATTTTTCATTGATAAATGAACACTTAAGTTCTTATAAAAAGCCAATAAAATCTTGTTTTTATTATAATTTTTTATGAATATTAACATTTAATGTAAGAAGTGGTATATGTAGGGACCATTATGTTCCTTGATTTTGTATCTAACACACAGAGTACACGATGAAAAAATTAGCCACATCGTTGTTCTATAGTTAAATAGCCGGTTTAGTTATTATAATTAACAAAACTGTTATTAACTACCGGTTTATTAAGATTAACAATAAAGTGACAAACTTAGAAATAAGTCAAATGGGACATATACTAACTCCATTTGGCAATTAGTATAGCACATGTTCAAGATCCCTCGTTTTCATAAAATTGAAAAGCATCATATTTTTTAAGTAAAGTTTATTTTTCTCACATCTTTTTACTCTATTGTGTAGAAGTAGAAATGATTATCCCAATCCTCTTAGAATTGTAAATTCATAAGTCGAAGCAGATTAACATTTGTAAAAGGCCTGGGCCTGGGCCTTGTTACAACTTTAAAAAGGCTCAGACAATTAACAATCATAAAAAAAACCTATATTTTTGCAGTAATTATTTCTTATATACAATAGAGACAGCACTGCTTTATAACTGTGACCCCAATCCCATAAAATAAAATCAAATACAAATATCGTTATTGTAGTTGCCTCAATCCTCATATTCAGTTAATCGCCTGAAGAGCTGTTGTTGCCTGGTACTCAATTGATTTTGTGAACTTCAAAACCAAAAAAAAACTAAGGTTTTAGAAACACAAAAGCAAAAATGTTAAGACATTTTCTATATATATATAAATAAAGTCAAACCTGAGATATCTTAAGATCGAGTTCATTCCACTCTGAAGATGGATCACTTCCTGCTACTATCCCTGTCCCAGCATAGATCAATGCTCCAAGACCCTGTAAATATAGTATAAACAATACTCAGCATCTTTATATATATAGCTAAAGATCAGTTTTGGTTTAACTTAGTGTAAGTGTTTTCTTATAAGCTCACCTTCTCAACTAGAGCTGATCTGATCCCGACTGCGAATTCACTCTCATCTCCACCAAAAAAACCTATAGGTCCAGCATACATTCCTCTATCAAAAGATTCTGCAAGACACATAAATATTCGAATAAGCATGGACATCTATAGAGATATAAGACATAGTTGAACTATAATATAATGTAGATATGTTTTACCTATGTCCTTAATCAAAAGCCTTGCTTCTTCTGCTGGAAGTCCACAAACAGCTGGAGTTGGATGTAGAGCAGCCAATATCTCAAACTGTAATATACAAGAAAAAAGAGTTAAACCTATGAAAAGAAGAGGACGATTTCTAAAAGTATTTGAATACTTATTAATCTGACCTCATCATCTTCCTTCCTAAGTTGCCCTGCCAATTGAGAATATAGATGTTGCACTCTTGCAAGTTTCCTCACTGTTTTCTGTGGCTTAACAACGACTCTGTCACATATACCCTGCAAAACAAAAGATATGATCATAAGATATATATATCAAACGATGGTATTGAAGCATCAAGATTGAACTTACGTTTAGCTTTTCTCGTATATTCTCTCGTACAATAGAGAACTCAAGGTCATCTTTTGGACTGCAACAAGTTTAACAAATCACATCAGTATCTTCACATCAGCATATCCAGATGAGACTGAAGAAATGGATTCTATAATTGTTTAAAGCACTTTAATAAAGTAAAAATTTTACCTGGTTAGTAAGTCACGCTCTATCTCCATATCACGAGCCCTTGAAGCAGATCTAGGCCTAGTAGCAGCCAAAGCTTCACTACATACACCTAATTGATTCCTTTGGAAAAGTCTCTCAGGCTGTTTCACAAATATGTATATAATAATCACATACATATCTTTAAAAGTCAATAACGAAGATAAAATAAAAATACTTGTAACCTACCGTGTTTCCGATAAAGGCTGGTGCACCTTGTGGTTGAAGACAGAACTGATATGCATCATGTCCTTCACGCTGTCACAACAATTTGAGTGAGATTAAGTTATAGTTATTACTATATAATAATATCTAGAGATAGAGACAAACCTGTAGCTGTGCTAACCAAGCAATAGGATCAATGTCTGTATCTGTAATAATCCTGCTGTTGCGAGCAAGCACAACCTGAGATGAAACATCAGTTAACCAAAACATACAAGTTTTGTAAGAATCAAGAGATACAGACATGGTCCCTAAACTACCTTGTTAAGAGATGAACTTTTAAGCTTAATCATCTCCAAAGCCTTTTCTACAGCAGGGAAATAAGCTCCTTTGGTAGGAACATGATTCTTGCTTAACACAGATACTCCTAAAGATTTGTTTCTTAACTTCATTACAACAGAAGAAACCTAACACAACAAACTACTTCATTAGTATAAATTAAGACACAATTAAACAACTCTTTCTAAGTAATGATTAGATTTCAAACCTGAAGCATAGTTTCTTGAAGTGCTTCAATAGCATTATCCAAAGTCCAAGAGAGTTCATTATCCCAAGCAATAGTTACAGCCAACATTGAACTTCCTTCAAACTCATTAAACTCAACTTGAGGGACTGAAAAGTAAAATGCACCAAAAGGTTCCCATTCTACAGAGATCTTGCCTTTAGGATCAAAGCGCATACCACCATATGCACGAATCAATGGTGACTTTGAAGATAGAAATCTTCGGATTGATCTCCAATCATCATGAGTGAAAGGATCAATGTCACGGAAGAAAACTGCAGAACCTATACCAGCTACACTAACAAGGTTACCATCTGATGATGATACTCCTCTGTTTCCGTTCTCCTTTGCCAGGTCGAGAAGAAGATCTTGACGACCAACGTCACTGCGACGAGAGAAGAAACATCGAGGCTGTTCAATCTTATTCTGAGCATGGAGCCAGTCGATTGCTCCGAGTTGCTGGTTTATTGGTACCTGAACTCAATATTAAATTTAGAAGAGTTATTATCAGTTTTATGACTATTTTATTAGAAAAAAAAGTAATTAAATTTAAATAAATTTTAATTAAATTTTTATAAATACAATAAAATATTTATAATATATTAATTTATTTAAATATTCTGATTATTTTAATTTTAAAATAATTATTTATAAATTTATAATTATAGTTTTATATAATTAAGTTATATCAGTTAAATATAATTAGTATTTTATATATAGTTAGAATTTGGACTTTGATTTAGGTTCTGGTTCATTAGGATTTGGTTTGGTTTTATCTAGGGTTAGGTATTCGGGTAAACGGATCGGATTCGGGTAAAACTCATTTGTGTTCGGGTATATCGGGTTTAGGAGTGTAATATCTAATAGAATAATATTATCGGTTTCAGTTCGGATACGGATCGTTTTCGGATGAAGAAATATTGAAAAAAAAAAAAATTATTAACTAAAATTCACAAATATAACTAAAAAATTTAAAATAATTTAATTATTTATATATATAATTAGATTTCAAATTTTAACCGATAAATAATATTCGGATATTTTTTTGGATTGGATTCGAATTGGGTACTTCGGTTCGGTTATTTTTGCTGAAACCCAATTTTGTTGGTAGGATTGGCTTTTTTTTAGGCAGCCATGTTGTGTGGGTCTGTCGTAAGTAAACGCCGCCACCTTGACTGTAACCTTTTTACTCGGCCCACAAACACAATCAAATCACTCGTACTTTTCAAATCCAAATCATTACTATGCGACTAACCAATCTAATTAACTATGTTGAAATTAGTATAAGGACTTAAACCAGCTTTATTTTTTTAATGAAATGAAAACTACGTTTAATCAACTAATAGAAATGATTCATTTTAATTTCGATGTTGGTAAGATCCCCAAAAATATTTTAATAATTATTTTGACTTGGGGAATCTGTTACCACCCCATTTGTGTCTGTTTTTTTTTTTAATATATTAATAAATTGATAATAATATTATAATAAATCATATCTTCTTCTTTCGTGGTAATACTATTAACCATATCTTCAACTAATAGTTTATGATTTATAATCAAAAGAGCAATTTTTAATAATTATGAGCATTATTAGACTTTTGTCATCGACTCAAGTCACACTCACCCAATTGTCTTGGAAAACTAAATCTTATATTCTACGTATTTAATAAAATTATAGTATTGGTAATAACTAATAAACCACTTGGAGATTTCACAATATAAAGAAACTACATTTTGGTAAATTTTTTTTCTTTTTTTTTCATTTTTTTATTACTCATCCTACACCATAAATAGTTTAATTTATTCATTGAATGGTTAAGAATAAGTTTATCATTATATACACTATTAAAAAATTATTAACATTTTTTAAAAAATATCCATAATAATTAAAAAAACACTAGTATTTGAATAAAAGATAGGACTATATATATTTTTATCAGCTACTAATAAATGATTATGCTAACAAATAAAATAAAATAAAATTGATTAGGCTCTTATTAGAAGAAGAAAAAAAAACTTGAAACGAGTTATAGAACGATATCATCACGGGCCAATAAGGAAGCGGCACGTGGCGTGATCTCATTCTTTCAGATCTTCTATTAAGAAAATAAAACAGAGTAAGTATGTAGTCATGTACCTGTAACCGAACGACACCGGAGGAACACGACGGAGGTTGAGCTTTGAGTTCAGACACGGCGGAAACAAGTTTATCAGCAGCGGCTGCAGTAGATAAAACAGCCGACATAGTTCTTGTCTCTACTGTACCAAGTGGCATCTTGAAATCCGCATCACAACCATTCATAGACATTGAACATGACTCATACTTCTGAAATTATCAAACAATTAAGTTAATAATAACTATTATTATCTTCTTCGATAAATACAAGAACATAAAGAGAATTATAAAACCTTGCGAGAGAATCTAGTGAATGAGGCTGCAGAGTAGTCACGAGAGATGGATATGAAGCTGTGTTTTTTAGTGTAAGAGCCCAGAAAATGAGAAGATAACTGAAGAGACGCCATTAAAGAGAGATTGTAAGTGTTGATGAGAATGAGTTCTTGAATGTTTTGTTTGTAAAGAGAGATTTAAGAAATGGATTGGGTCTGCGACCTGTTTAAATAATAGATCCGCTGAGTTGTAGTTGGGGCCCGCTTAAATTAAACAATTTTATTTTAAGTTTCATTTTCACATTAATTTTCTTAGAATTTCTTGTTTAGGTAAGTAAACTACTCAGAAATTTTCATATCAGTTGATTTTTCCTATTAGTTAAATAAAATTAAAAACTAAATATATGAATTATGAATACTCAGTGTAACATCAAAAAAATAAATTATTAAATAAATAGTTGGTGGGAAATATATAAATAAACTTTGGTCAACGCTTAAAATCATTTGTTTTAATGTATATTAGATTTTGACAAATTCAAACTATAAAGTGTAATAATACTCACACAGTTCTTTGTATAAAAAATTATAAGTTTTTTTTTCATTTATTGAAATTTATAGTTATTTAATTTATTATGAGTATTCGTATTTATTATGATGTCATGTTATGGTGTTTCATTTGGTTTAATCCGGAAGCGGTTCATTAGCAGATACAAAATGTTCTCATACCACAAGGCACTGTTTCCTTTATCCACCAAATATGGAAGACACGCATGCTCATTCAAATTCAGACACATTTATGAGTTTATAGATTGATTGTAATAATGTAAAGAAATATAAGATTGTTTGTAATAACCAGAGCCTAGCGTTTCATAGATCCGAGACGAAAAATTATTTTATATATTTTATTTTGGATAAAAATATATATTATAACTGAATTTTTTATATAAATAGTAAAATATATAATTTTTTAAAAAGTAATAATATTTATAAATATATACTTTTTTATAACTTAATTTTTAAAATTATACAAAATTTTTAAAAAATAATAATATTTATAAATATTTATAATAGTTATAACTAAAAAAATAAATTAATATTTTACTATAATAGAAAAATACATCATAACAATTTTTTTAATAGTTTTAAANAAAATATATGTATATCTTTATATTAATATATTAATAATTTTTAAAATTAATAGTAAAATATTTCTAAAAATTGTGAGTTTTAAAACAAATATTTTTTTCCTAACACTATAGAGACGCCTTGGGTAATAACAAACATCAATTAATATAAGTAGTTTAGATTTAAAAAAAACGTATTAGTAATTAGGGTAATAGGAAAGGATTAAAACCTACTTATTAATTTAATATTTCATATCACTGAAAATTTTGTTAACAATAAAAATTTTATTCAAAAAGAAAAAATTCCACAAATATAAAAACTTGTGAAATACTTATAACATTTTGATATATAATAAGGTTTTGAAAAGCTTACGAGCTTTTTAAAAATTTAGTGGATTAGAATTTGGATTATGAGATTAAATAAATAATTATATAAACAAAGTACTACGGACCACATGTAATGATTATGTTATTAGTTGTAACTCGTTTCACTTGATCTATATAGTTCACTAAATTAGAATAAAATCATATAATTTTATTATATTGTTAGTTTATAAATTATTATTTCATACCTCAATTCACATCTAATAAAATTATTCGAAAACCCAAATTGTACTTTTATTTGAGTAGTCAAATCATCTTTTGCTTGGAAACTCACTTAGGCTCCTTCGAGAATAATCGTGATTCACGAAGACCAAGTTTTTATCATTTAAACAATATTTTATAAAAAAACTGAAAAGGAAAATATATAATTTTAAATATAAATATATTTTTAAATTTGATAGGTTTTATTTTCCCGATTTGAGTCAAACACAATGAGAGAAGAGTGGGATAGTGTAATTTCCCACAAAATTTCTATGAAATAACCAAAAAACACAAACATATTATTCCATGTCTAGATGATTACGACAGCTCACCATCTATGTGTTTTATATTTTGGTCTGATTAAAACCAACGTGGTCAAACTGAATATTATAAGACTTGACTTTAGAAGTCAAAGTGTTATTTATAATCACGTAAGTACAAGCTATTAATATTAGTAAGTCTTTCAAATATTCAACAACCATTTAAAACTGAAATAAACTGTAACTAACACACGGTCTTATGACTTCAATGTTTTCCAAGTGTCGGACGCGGTCACTTGTGAACACGATTTTATTTTGAAGTTTGAATGGGTTTTTTGGATTCTTTGATTTTATTTGCATTTTTTGTCAAATTTTTTAAGTGTGTTCTCATTTTTGTCACCTTTTATACTTAAGTTTTGTATCGTATAAGTTAGTTAGAAATTTTTGAATTGTATATTTAAATAAGATTGTATTCAATAGTTTTGAGGTTAATTCTCTTAATTATTATTAAATTTTATTTATATTTCATAAATACCACTAAAATTAATTGATTGAAAACAAAATTATTATTTAATAATTTAATTAAATTAGAAGTTAGATTTTATTTTAGTGAAATTATATAAATCCTAAACAATAAATACTAAACACAAACATTAAATACTAAACTCTAATTTTTAAATAAAAAATTATAAACTCTAAATAATAAAAACTAAAATCAAACACTAAATATTAAATGCTAACCATAAATACTAAACTCTAACCTCTAAATAATAAATACTAAACCCAAACATTAAATATTAAACTCTAACACTAAATAAAAAATATATTTTTATAAAAAATATAATTTTTAATAAAATATATTTTAATAAAAAATAGTATTTATGTCTAAAAAAGTTAATATGATTTTGTCTAATAAATTACATTTGATGGTATTAAAGAGAATTACTCTAATTTTTAACGAGAAGTGGATTTGTTAATTTATCAAATAGCTATAAAGTATTTGTTGAATTAAGATAACCTAATATGCAATTTTGCTCACAATTTAATACTTTATTTATTGTATTAATAATGGGTCACAGGTCTGAATTTTGAGTTCTTGCTAAAAACAAAACATACTCACAAAAATTATTTAAATGTTTTATACTTTTTTCTTCCTTATAAAACCTTTTATTCATTGATATTACAATTTAGAAAAGTATATGTTAAAGAAAAGTAGAAAAGTATACGTTATCATAGAACACTTAGAGAAGAAGGACGTAAAAAGCAATGATAATTACAGAAGACTGACTTTATAAACTATAGATAATATATGGGAATTAATAATTAAACTTTTAATATTTGTGTTATTTAACTACATTAATTTTAGATAAACAGTGCATAACTATTAACTACATTAAATTATGAAGTCACGAGATCAAGAAAGAGTTAAAAAAAAAACGCAAGTCAAGAGCAAAGCTAATATCATTACTCTAAAAGACTAGTCCTTCAATTCAAATGTACACACTCTAATTTAAAAAAATATCTTAACTTTAAAAATTCTTGTATAATCAAGCCACTACCAACTAACTACTTTATATATATTTTTTTGACAACTTGGGAGCTTGGGAAAAAAGCCTAATCAACTTCTATTACAAGGAGACTACAAGTGTTGAACCTAGACATGGTAAGAGGCAATTAAAAAAATAAAATTAATAACTTTTCAATGTTATATATTTTTAGAAATTTTAAATTCATTAATTAAAAACGCTTTTTATTTTTATTAAAAATGATTCTTGCTAACAAAAACAATAGTCCACCTACTAATATAGTAATATTGACTCATTGACTTTGAACTTCTTTTTCTTCAGGAACTGATTGAGCTCAAGCTCTTCGACTAAATGTCTCAAGCTTTTGCTAGATTGTTTAATGGGCCTAGGCCCATAGTGGTACTTGACTCAAGCGGTTTATACGCACGTTCGCACGTTGGTAAATTCCAATCGCAAAAAGTTACTGTATTGGTTAATCTCTCGTAGTCAACGACAGTAGAAGGGTACTGATGTAAATTTACATGAATGCTTCAAATGGACGTAGTGGCAGTCTTACACTTGTTTTCTAAGTGATGTAACTATATAACACAAATTTGGGCAAATTTTAATTCGTTACTCAGTAAATAAAATATTAGTATTGTTTTGATTTTCCAGAATTCATATTATTTTGTACATCTCTAAAATTTATATTTTAAAATGTTCAACTCTAGTAGATATACACAAATGCTTATAATATTGATACTTTTTTTAATAATTATTGCATTTAATGTTTTTCCTTATAAAAAGTAAATTTAGTTTAACTAAATTTCGGAGATGATCCAACGGTTAAAAATCAAAGGCGTAAGATTGGAGTTACGGAGATGCGCTTTACTTTTTGGTTAAAATTAGAAATATATATATGTTGGAAAACAAAATATATATTTGTTCTCTTTCCTTGTGGTTACTCCGACACTAACTAGAGCATCAAAGAGGAGGAACAGTTATTTCTTAAGAGTCTCAAGCTCCGGGAAGAGGAAGAGTCAAATGGAAAGCATTTGATTAACTACTTCTCAGTTTCTCATTTACGGTAATAGTCTCTTCCTCTTTCTGCGTTTTTGTTTAATCCTATGGTCTGAATCAGACTCGGATGTAGCACGGAGATCCAACGGTTACTCAAACTTGAATCCAACATTTTTAGGACATTGTTCAAATAATGCGGATTTTAATGTGATCTATTTGTAACAGAGGCTTGTTGTTTGATTATGTCGGTGTTTTCATTTGAAGCACAAGTGTTGTGGTTTTTATGAATTTTTTAGACCTTAGTGTTCTTCTGCTTGCAGTGTGAGTTCCAGATCTGGTTTTGTAATTTTGTTAATGAATAAGGTTTTAATATTTTCAAGCTTATTATTATTAGAATTGATTATAACACAATGATGTTATCCTTTTTTGCTAGTATATTTTTAACGAATCAATGTTTTGTTGTTTATATCCATCATTTTGAGTATTGGTATTAGTAGTAACCATATTTACATAGTCTTGAATCTCTTGATATAAAAGATAATTAGTAATATATAAGCTTGTGTTGTTATCTTGGACAATGCAGGCGTGTTTTTAGTTCCATACATCATGGGCAAGCCTACAAAGTGGTTAAAGAATGTACTGCTTGGCAAGAAAACTTCGAAATCTAGTGGCTCCAAAGGACAAGAGGTAATAATAATTTAGTGAATAGTTATGGTTTTAAGCCTACTAGTTTGCTTAATACAATTACATTACTAACTATTGTTGTCATGCACAGAGAGTTGTGAGTGGAAAAGAAGTATTGGTTACTGCAAAGGTAGAAGAATCCGATGTGGTATCAGATCTTCCATCTTTTGGAGTTGAATCAACCAAGACCGTTGATAGAAGCAGTGTTATGGTAGAGACACAAAATGTAGAACCTGAAGACATCTTATATGATGAAAGAGAGCTTCCTGAAGGGAAACCAACAGAGTTGCAAAATGTCACACCTATTCAAGATATTGAACTATCCGATGCTGAGAGAATTCAACAAGAGATTGCAGCAACGTCTGTGCAGGCTGCGTTTAGAGGTTACTTGGTAATGTTTTCAGCTGTTTTGATTTTAGGCTTGGCTCTCTAGATGGTAAAGATTGATTTTTTTTGGGGTATATCCTGATATGAGCTCATTGTGTGAAGGCTCGACGTGCTTTTTGGGCACTCAAAGGCATAATAAGGCTGCAAGCACTTATCCGTGGTCATCTGGTTAGGAGACAAGCTGTTGCAACTCTTTGCTGTGTCATGGGAATTGTTAGGTTACAAGCATGTGTTCGAGGAAGAGAGATCAGGAATTCTGATATTGGAGTTCAAGTTAATAAGAAATACAGATTGCAGATGCTTCAGGTAATGATACTTTCACACTTTTTTGTAAGTCGAATTAAAACTCAGCTTTGTTTTCATTTTATCAGGAGAACAATCTTGCAAACTCTACAGATCCTTATCTTGGAATTAAGAAACTAACAGCCAACACTTTTGCTCTGAAGGTATGATTGTTGATAGAGCTATCAACACTTTTGATCGACACAGTTTCTCTTTTATATTATGGAGTTTTTATTCTCAATCAGAGATCTTGATAGATGATTTGTTCACAGCTTCTTGCCTCATCGCCAAAAGTGATGCCTGTACATGCCTATGATTCATCCAATCCAAACTCAAACTTGATCTGGTTAGAGAACTGGTCAGCTTCATGCTTCTGGAAACCAGTTCCTCAACCGAAGAAAACTAAGGGCAGAAAAGCTCAGAGCAAGCTTTTAGCTGAGGTTGAATCTGCTAAAGCTAAGAAGAGTGTCCGTAAAGTCCCTGCTGCAAACTTTGAAAGTTCCTCAGTGAAGACATCTTTTGAGTTTGAGAAACCCAAACGCAGTTTCCGAAAAGTTTCTAGCCAGTCAATGGAGCCACCTACTGTTGAAGATCCTCAGATTGAACTTGAAAAAGTTAAACGTAGCTTAAGGAAGGTGCATAATCCTGTAGTTGAGAGCTCTATCCAACGTCAGCGTTCTCCTCAAAAGGAAGTTGAGAAAGCAAAGCTTGGCTTAGAGACAACTGAATCATCATATCCGCTGGTTCTTGAAACATCAGAAAAACCTGTGAATGTGTGTGAAGAAAAGAAAAAGCAAGAAATGCCCAAACAGCCTAAGGAGGAGGTACATGTTCCTGAGGAGGAAGTACATACTCCTGGACCTTTGGAAAGTAATGAAGCACTAGATCCCTCACTGGTCAACCAAATTGACAGTAATGAAAAGGCCATGGTTGAGGAAAAACCCTCAATGGAAAAAGATACTAAAGATGAAAGAACTCCCAAACCAAACAAGAAAGACAATTCAGCTGGGAAGGAGAACCAGAAATCCATGAAAAAGAGTTCGACTACTAGCAAGACTGAGCGTGAAGAGAGTAATGAGCATCATCAGTCTAGCCCATCAATCCCAAGCTATATGCAAGCGACTAAATCGGCAAAAGCAAAGCTGAGGCTGCAAGGCTCACCGAAGTCTGCTGAGCAAGAAGGGACAGAGAAAGGGAATGCTCCCAGACGGAACTCGCTACCATCTTCAGGTAATGGCAGGATCACCTCCAATTCTTCAAGAACAACGAGACTCGCAAACTCAGGTGACAAAGCTGGTAATAAGAAGGAGAAACCTCTTCTGTCATCTCGGGAAGGAAACGGTTAGTGCCAAAACTTAATACATGCTTAAGAGAGATCACACTAAAGTTTTCCAATATCCTTTGAATGCTTTCTTTAATGATCTTTTATTGAAGATCTCTAAAGAGATTCTGTTGTTGTTGGCTTTGCAGCCAAGACAGCACTGGTAGAGCGAAAGACATGTTTGATTACTGCAGAAAGTTGAAGCCATTATCGTTCTTGATTCCATAGTACATTACTCAACATGAGGATTGAGACCATCTATCTATTTAAAAAAGCAAGATTGTGAGTATGTGATTTTGTGTGTTTATGTTGGTCAAGTTTCATCGTTGGCCGCTAAGTTTCTGCAATTGTGAGTGTGTCTTGAGTAGATAATGTTACATCACAAGGTTTTTTGGATCTTCTTTCTGTGGTTTTATCATTACATTTCTTTGATGACTTCCGAAGATTTAAACCTTTTATGTTTATATGAATCTGTGATTATTTTAGAATTGTCAGCTTCATCATTAGTTTGTTCTACGGTTCCTCAAGACCACTCACTGTCTACAAAGATTTAATTGTTCTCTTTCCTCAAGCTTTGTGACTACTCTCAATTTGGATCAGCTAAATTCAGGTCTATGATCTTCAACACAAGAAAGCAAAACAGACAACAAGAATGAAGAAAAAATGAGTTATCTTCAAGTAATATCTTTCATATATATGATCTTAATTTGATCTGTTTCTATCAAACATTTCAGATCTATGATACCGATTCCTTCTATGAACATGAAGCTGAAGTGAAGAAAGCTTATGAGAAACCGTTGACCAAACCATATCCACAGAGTCTCCAGGCTGTGAAGGAAACCGATACTCAAAACAGTCAACAACCTCTTTCAATCGCTCCCACTTCTTCTTCCATTG
Organism: Leavenworthia alabamica; assembly: GCA_000411055.1. NCBI lineage: Eukaryota > Viridiplantae > Streptophyta > Magnoliopsida > Brassicales > Brassicaceae > Leavenworthia > Leavenworthia alabamica. Next base: position 56,348 of record KE156831.1, read on the forward strand.
ATTCTTTGTTATCCCTCTGAGAAGATTCACCAAGACTCCTTTCTTTACTGCTTCAGAGGAATGCACAAACACAGAGAAACCTGAATAGTCTAAAGCATCTTCAAATGGAAGCTCAATCTGATCACTGATTATAACCGGAACACAATGGCTTACGATGGCATCAAAAAGACGGTTAGAGGAAGGTGTGTCACCAGCGATATTGAGACAAAACTTCGAAGAAGCCATTCCTTTACCAGTTTGTTTAGTCCCGTTACCTTTTACAGTTCCAAATGCAAAGTGAACATCTTTCTCATCTTTAAGAAGGTTATAGAGTTCTTGCCGAATAGTTCCACCCTTAACACATAAAAGAAAATTCAAGGTTGAGACTAAACTCAGTAACAAGACTGATAAGATTCGAAGGAAAAACTCAAGAAAACACTTACATCTTTTCTATAGATTGCTCCTTGGAAATAAGCCAATACAGGCCGCTTCTCAAATGGAGCTGACTCATTGTTAGAGATAGTCTTAACGACGTGCACGTAAGGCGCAATGATGTCTTTCTCAATATTGGCAATAGCTGATGAGTATCTTCCGAAATCCGAGAGAACAAACATTGCTGATCCAAGATAGTTTCTTGCATAAAGCAAACTATTTGGATGATGAGCTATTATCAAATGATCTTTCCCATCTAATCTTTTCCACTCATCTTGACTTTTCAAGAACTCGACTAATCGTTCTTGCAACAATCTATCAACACTAATGGTCTCGTTTCCACGGAGCTTAGATTTCCGGTTATAACTCAAAGAAGCAAAGAAAGGCACAAAAACTATGTCAGCTTCAATTGAGCTCTTAACTCTAATAGCACTACATGGTCTCTTGATTTCAGGTATCTCTGAAGCTAATAAGTCAAGTGTAAGCCAATACTCTACACTATGTTGCCTATTTAACCCACCAGGATAAGATGGGATTGTACTAATGTTCTTAACATTAGGCCAAATCTCAGATCCTTTACTATGCCAATTCAATAACCCAAAATGAAACTCAGAGGGCAAATCATACATAAACACCTTTAACACATCTCTGTTTCTACCATATTTAGTAAAGACATGCCTTAAATCCTCGTTATTGATGTCTGTTCTTGGAAGAATCAGCTTGCGAACTAAACTTGAAGTGAAAGAAGATTCATTGCGTTGAAGGTAGAAGAGAGAAGAGAAAATGAAGAGTAGCGTTGTAATAGTTATCGTGTAAAAGAGGAATCTTGAGGAAAGCAAGCTCTTTTCAGACATTGTTTTCAAACCTCAATCATCTAAGCAAAAAAAACAAAAGGTTTGATTTTTATTTTCGGTTAATCGATTTTTCAGACAAAGGATTCAGCTTTGACCATCATTGATGAAGAAACATCTGGGAAAAAATAGTTAGTACCTGAAGAGAGTTTAATTGGATGTATTATTCTTCTTGGCAGATACTCTCAGACAACTCTAGGAATCATAGGAGTTCGAGGAAGTAAATTTGGTCTTTGATCTTCAGATTTCCCAGCCGATGACTTTTTTTTGGTATTGAAGTGAATGATTTTTTTTTTGGTTGAGTCGAGAGTCTCTCCAGAGTCTACACATCTTCTCCACGAACCGGGACCATTGCTAAACCACTTTTTTTTTCCGGTGGATCATTGTTAAAAATAATGATTTATTTAATGATAATTGTGAAACTATTAGTTGACAAAAAAAGAAAATATTGTGAAACTATTTAACTTTACATTTTTATCGTCGAATCCTATGGATTATATTTTTACGTTAAGCTTTAGATTCTACTACTTGGTTTCTATTTACTTTTTTTTTAACTAAATATAATTTTTCATAGATATCTAAATTTTTTGTAAATTTTTCATAGATTTCTAAAACTTCCTAAATTTTTTGTAAAGAATTTACTAATTTACTAAGATTTTGATTAAGGACTCCTTTAAAAGATTTTGGAATATTTTCATAAACTTATGTCTTGTGGCACTTTTAAAGTTTAAGAATTTTGATGATAATTTTAGAAGATAAAAGACCCACAAGATTAAATTGTGAATCATTGGAAATTTTAATATTCACGGCAAAACAAATACTATATAATTAAATTACTAGAAGGTCACATACACATTTAGTATATTGATTACAACAACCACAAAAAAAGACATGAAAGAAACATAGACTAGTATATACATATATATAACAAGAAAAGTATAGTATTGAATACCAAAGAGAAATATTACAAGCAAATAAGACTATAAATTTTAATCATCATCATAATAAAAGCATACTAGAACTAGTTAAAGAAAAATACAAAATATGTGTTTAACTCTTATTGTTTATACTTATGGACATTTTGGTCCACCTTGTTGAGTCTTCCAATTGTTGTAACAAGGACACACTTGTTTATTGCCGTAAGTACCTGGAGGAACACAAAGACATGTAGCACAACATTTTTGACAGAAGAACATGCATGGCTTATGATATTTAGTGTTGCTGCACCTCCTCGTGCATTCTCCTCCACATTCTACAATAGTTCAACTCAAGTTTTAATAATATTAAACAAGTTAATTAGATTTAAATTAATTAGAGGAAGAATTTTTTTATACTTACGGTATGGTTTCAGACTTCTAGGTCCATACTGTTTTCAAAAGAAAACAAAACATAAGTTTTATGTTTTTTGTAGTATAAATTAGAAACTAGGAAAAGGGAAACAAAAATCAAATGAAGATTATAAAACTTACACGTTCTGGATCGTTCTTTGCTTCTTGTGACATAGTGAGAAAGATGAAAGAGAAGAGAATGGTGAGAAAGAGAAGAGAAGTTATGAGTTTGGCCATGGCTTGTTCTTGGGAGAGAGGATGTGTAGTGAAGCTCTTAATTAGTTCTTAGTTTGAGAATTTTATGAGTGTGTTGTGACAACAAGTTCAGTCAGCTATTTATAGAAGGTGTGTGTTATCTTTCTTACTCCATTTATAATAAATTAATAACGGTCCATATATATTTATATATATATTTATATATATATAATGTTATCCTATGGCCACTTGATCAATGTTTTCTATTTTACCAAAAAAATATTTGAAGTTTCTTTTTTGGTAAACAATATATCAAACCTTAGTGTCGAGCTACGATAGTGAAGAAAAAAAGATCACTCACAAAATTGAAGACAAAAAACAATGAGCCACAAAACTTATAATCTCTTTTGTTGTAAAAATTCATGACTGAGCCAATAATTTCATGATCTGATAGTCAAGATTTGGTATCAAAATCAAAAAAAAAAATTCTTATTATTTAACCAAAAAAAAAGAGTTGATACAGTTAAGGCCAAAGGAGTGACATTTGAGGACAACCCAAACTAAAGAAAATAAAGGGTATAATGGTAAAATAAAATAGAGTAACATGGAGGAAACAGTAACGTATCCATTGCAAGTGACTTGGACCAATCAACAAAGGACCGATAAGAGCAATCTAGGTGAGGATTCATGTCACTTTTCCTCTTTATCTATTGACAAGGTGATAAAGGAGAGCCGTTCAATGTAGAACATGAGCCTCGTGTCTATATCTCAAAGGTTGATATAAAGATCATTCAGGTTTAAGGTGGGAATTTCTTGGAAAATTGAGAGAGACAAAAGAGTAGAAGCAGTTTTCTTACATGCATGAGACTCCATGTGCAATCACATGTGATATATGTATCTAATGCTTTCAACCAACATAACGAATTTTTCTATATTTGCATTTTTGGATATTATTATTATATCATTGACAAAGTTCAGTTAGCTTTATATTAGTGTAATACACTTTTTGAAGTAATATTTACTCATCCCTTTTAGGTTAAGGTTTGATTTAGAAAATTTCTTCAGGCATATTTAGAACATCTCATTTCTTTTTATTATACTACTTAATATTACGCTATAATTTCATCCATCTAACTAATAAACTAAAGTAATAAAGATTAATGATACTTTTTTCTTACCAAACATCATGAGTTGGTCTAGTGATTAAACTTTTTGAACTGGAAATTTAAGGATCTATGTCACAACGTTTGATTCATATTATTCTAAAGAGAGTTAAATTATAGTATATAGTATGTGGATTCATAATCTCCTAATCATCCAAAAATATTACTTTTATTTTAAAATATTAAACGGAAATAGTTTGGATATAGCGTTTCAGTAGACTAACAACTTGTGACAAGTTGACAACAACTCCTAGCAACTGAAGATAAGTGAAACAGACAACTTCAACTATGTGTCTGTCTACAGTCTACTTGATGTTTTCCTTCATTTACTTCTTCACCTAAGTCTACTATTCTTATTCCAATAGATCATAGCCTTCACGTTTCTCTTCCATCACAAAAAAAAAAANGCAATAAATAATTTAAATAGATTAAATATATTTGTCTTCTTTTATTATGACTGATTTTAGAGTCCTGACTTCGTTTATCATATGTGTTAGTGTAGGCTATGTTTATCAAAGAACTAGAAAGATTTTAGAAATATGTTTCTCACTCGTTAAGATGTTAATAAATGGACATGGATCAAGCTTAAATGATCCTAGACAACTTTATAAATATAATTATGAAGAAGGCTAGACAAAAACTAGAAGAGGGAATATTAAGCCCAATATATACGTTTTAAAGATGTCCATATCCCCAAAACGGTGAAAGCCCCAAGAAGAAAATAATAACAATAATAATTTAGTGTTTGGTTGGTTTTGTGATTTGTCATGTTTAATAATCCACAATGAGATAATTTTTTGTGAACTAAATAAACCAAAAAGTACGAAATGATACTACTAAACCATTATTTCTTAGTTTGCTTATTTTTCATTGATGCCACTAGTTTTAAATAAACAAATATATAGATTTAAATTAACATATAAAATGGTTAATATCTAGTATGAATACAAACTATGAGTCTCATTCTGATATTAATAAAAAAATATGAGGAAAAGACAACATATTTGACTAATATACAAATCATTAAATTATTAAATTTTTAGTGGTTTATTTGATTATGATAAAACTTCACGAGTAAGGCAGGGTTGGTGAGAAACAAAGAGTCATTTCAACATAATCTCCCATCTTTATTCTTAAATTTCTTACATGTTACTTGACTTCGTTCTTGTTTTAAAATATAAAAGCAAACCTAACTCTACAGTATGATCTTGACTAGTAACCAAGAACTGAAGAAATAAAATCAAAGATTTTTTAATAACAACTCACTTACTTTTTTAATGCATTTAGCATATCAACTTCGTGACATTCTCCCGTGATTTTTGGCTTTTGATACCTTATCTATGTTTTATTATAACATAAAATGCAATTATAACACTTTTTAAAAAATATAATGTTTGTATTTTGAAATGTTCAAGAAGACATTAGGGTTTGTGCACACATTTTCGTAATATCATGTTTAGTTAATTAAAAATAGTATACGATTCTCTAATATTTTGATTGCATGCATTATTTTATATTTATGTAGGTTTAAACGCATTACATATTCTTTAGTATAACTATAAAATCATAGGCAAAAAAAAAAAAATTGCGTTTAATGCTAAAATAAAACTAAAAAAATTGAGTTTATTGAGAAGAATAAAAGTCTTCACATCGACTTTTGTGTGGCAAGTGGGACCATGCATAGTTGGTTCACGTGTAAACAAAGTCAATTTGACTAATTAGTTAGTACTTTATTAAATTTAAAATACAATTATAAAACATAAACATGTCAATTCATTTATTTTAACTTTATTTTTTTTTTGAAAAATTTCATCAACATCAAATCCTTTTTTATTTATTTTATTTTTCATGTATTTACCTTTTAAAAACAAAGCTGATTGTATAGTTGAATTTTGATTAAATAATCATTTTCTGTATTTTTAATTTTAATAATGTTTTGTACATACTTTTCTAGCAAAATTCAATATGGCATAGGTATAAAGATAAAAATTATCAAAGTGAGAGTAACATAATAAATAATCGAATTTTCGTGTATTATCTATCGGTTATGTCAATAATTTAGTTGAAAAAAAAATACAATTATAATGTATTTAATTATTAATATTATAATTGTATTACTCGAATAATAATAATTATAATAATATATGCAAATTACTTATCTGTATAATGCAGTGCACATGCTCTCAACGGTAAAATAAGGCTAGCCACTGATCCATCTTTTATTATGTGCATTTTTAATTACCTCCAAAGATTTTTATTTGGTCCAAGAAGTTGTATTATATATACTATGGTCTGCCTATATATGATTATTGGAGTTTAAACATGAGTTGTTGTTTCACCCGATATTGCATTTTCACTATGTTATCTGTATTCTATTACTAGGAGTTATGGGACAACGAAGACCATAATAAATTTCTATACTCTTATGTCGTGTTTGAACATGACAATACGTTAAATAATGGATGAGACTCAACGTCGTTTGATCGACACAGAGACAAAACTATCCATGTTTTAAATAACTATACTGTATATTTCACCATATATATTTTCATTTATTTCGTCATAAAAATATAATATATTGACTAATATTGTACAGTTAATAAGCTATTTCAACGGGTTTGGTTGTTTTATATTTTTATATACATATATATGTGACTTTTTGCGTGGTTCATATTTAAAATAAGTTTTTAAAGATATTATCATAGAGGCTAGAGAGAGAGACTCCACTGGCTCGTATGTCTTGAAGAACAAGCTTAACCTAATATGTATATTTATTATGTGTAAAATGGACATGTATCTAGGGTTAGAACTTGTTGTACGAGAATGAGAAAATGTTTTCTTATAGAAAAAAAACTAGTCTTAAATAAAGGTTTTAATAATTTCTCAAATTGATAACTTATTTCAAGATCTAATGATTTACAAAATGATTTTCAGCAAGATATAAGTTATTTATTTTAGTTAATTAACAAAACAGAAGTTCAAGTAAACATTAATTAAAAACAACGATTTCAACTCTACCAATATAATTATTATATTAATGTTTTTATATATACATAACATATATTTTGGTCGTATACATAATATAATTTAAAACACTATTTATAGGAAGACATAATTTGACCAGAAAAAAAGGAAAAAAAAAATCAATTATGTTGTACAAAGTAGTGAAGTATCTCCATATTTTAAGCCACTTTGTCGACACTATACGTTAAATAATCTCTAGTGTAATATTATTATAAAAAAAAAACTAATAACTTACCTATAAAAGAGGCACTAATGATATTCACAAGGACATACTTTATAGTCTTCACTTAGTTTTCATAAAGACTCTTTCGTATGACCAAAGAGCCATTTTCAATCTCAAAGATAATAATTCCATAAAACATAACTAGGGTTTCACAGTTCATGATGAAGAAGAGACAAATGGTAATAAAGCAGAGATCAAGAAACTCCAACAACACATCATCTTCTTGGACTACTACTTCATCTTCTTCTTCTTCTTCCACGATGAGTAATGTCCGTTACGTGGAGTGTCAGAAGAATCATGCAGCTAACATCGGAGGTTACGCTGTTGACGGTTGTCGTGAGTTTATGGGTTCCGGTGATGAAGGAACTGTAGATGCTTTGAGATGTGCTGCTTGTGGTTGTCACCGGAATTTTCATCGGAAGGAAGTAGATACGGAGGTTGTTTGTGAGTATTCTCCACCTAACGCTTGATTTTTCCAATTTTATATATGATTTGGTTTGGATTTATATGGATTGATTTATAAAGATGAGATTATTAGAGGAAATTTGTATATGAAGATTGATGTGTATATCAACAGATCTTATACCGTCCGATCTATCTGTATCTTTAAAAATGGCTCGTTGGTTTGACTATATTGAATAGTTATGTTTGTGATGTAAACTATAGTTTATATTATAAATATATATATAGCTATTGGATTTAAATTAGCCAGATTCAGAATATAAACATGCAATTATTTTGAGTTGAAATTATAAAATCGAATTACAGAATGTTATTGGAATTTTAATCTTTCATAAGTTGAGCTTAGGATCACAATCCACATGAAAGAAGAATATGATGAAGCATAAATATAACACTTGTACATGAGATAAGTTGTAAATGAGGCCTCTTTGTGAGAAATATAAAACCTTTAATTAGTCAAGAAATTGGATACAAGTTCCAATACATGTTTGTAATCTCTCATTTTTCTCTTTGAATATTTGAACCAAAAGAAATAACTATGTAACCATGCTTAAATGTGTGATGAAAAGTAGAGGCCGAAGCTACTGTACACTGAAATAAATAGTTGTATACAGTTGAGTAATACTTTTTCATTCGATTATAATACCTTGTACATTGTAAAAATATTTTAACATACGTTTCTTTAAACAAAACTATGATGTTAAAATTGACGAGAATAAATAACAGAAAAGATTTGTAAGAAAAATTATATTAGAATCTTATGATTATAATATTTAATATACATTCTAATCTAATTAACTTTTCTAAAGTAACATAAACATAAATGTAAACTATATATTTATAATTAAACTTGGTAAACTATTATATTGACATTTATTAACACAATTTTGCACATCTTTCTTAAATTTTTTATAAATATATCTTCATTATTTTCATAATCTCATTAATTGTTCTAACCGTTCGATTCTGTTTTAATCGATCTAACCGATCTTTCAATATAATATTATATGATATGGTTTTGGGTATGAGAAATTATGGTCTTCGGTTTAAAAACTTCTACTAATCTAATTTTTTTTTAACATTTAATTTCCACCCAAACTATGTTGAAGTTTTAACATAATTTAAAAGATCATATTGTATATGATACTAGTTGGAAATTATGAGGATGTTGATAGTAGCCGCGTGGATTAGATAATTAAATTGAAGATATATAGTAGAGATTGAATCTAATTCCATCTTTTGGCTTCTTGAATCTAATTCCATTTTATGATAATACAATAATATTACGTGTTACATTGAAATTTCTTTGTATAATCATGTACGCAATTTATTTTGTATCAAAATCGGCCCACATATCGAATCATGTTTTCTTATCATATATATTAGTGGTTTTTGTTTACTTAATTATTTATAGAATCAAAATAATAGACGCAAGAAACTACAATTAAATAACTGTAAATCTATGGCCATGGAAAAAAAAATTAGGTTTTGTGATTATAAAATGATGTATTGGCTGCTTTTGCATTATCTAAAGTAGCCACTCGAATTTGTTGGAAAAGACAACTGTTAGTCTGTAATTTTAATTATTTATTGTTGTCCGAAACGAAAAGAGCTTTATATATTTATATTCCAAAGTTTTTAAACTATAACTTATTGTGAATCTCAAGAACTGTTCATCAACTCATGTATACTTTAGTTCAAATATAAATATGTATTTATTGTGGATCTCTCTATATAAACTAGTTAAATGACTCGGTTAAGTAATGATACTAATGTAGATAATAAATTATTATTGTTTAAAATATATGAAGAGAATGATGTCATATTAAAAAGGTTACATAAGGTTGAGCTAGTATCATTTTCAAAAATTAACTTAATAATATTTTTTATCATTGCATCTTTTCAATTAGGTGACAAGTAATTATCATGGAGAGCTTGAAGTTGAAATCGGTGAAGGCCCATTACTGGCAAATCAATCTACATTCAAAAACCAATGATATATAATATAGTTTTTATATGAAGTCAAATTAGTTTTATTTGGTTGAGCAATATGCATTTTTGGCTGATGATTATTGGCTCTTTCGTAAATGTGCGATGTTTAGAAGACCCACACACTAATTAATATGATTATTACAACGATTTTTTTTTTGTTTTTTCATACTAATGGACCAACTTTAATAAATAATACTAATAAAAGGCCCATGTTATGTGATTTTTGTTTATTTAATTTTCATTAAGATTAGCCTTGGGTATTCAGATTAATCGGATTAAACGGATCGGATTATTCGATAATCGAGTTTTTTGAAAATTTTAAAATTCACTGAATAAACCAAAAAAAAAAATTCGGATTAATCGGGTTCGGATCAAGATTTAATCTGATCGGATCAATGTAAAAAAAATTCGGATTAATCGGATCAAAATTTTTATTTAATTGATTTATTCTATTAAATTTGATTTATTCTATTAAAATTATATAATTTTACTTCAAAAATTAAATTTTAATCCGAATAATCCGAACAACTCGAATAAATTGAATAAATTGATTATTTTAAACTGATCCGACCTGATCCAAAAACCGAATTAGAAATAAAATTGTACCGATTAATTTATTCACTCATATCTGATGAATCCGATATATTTCGAATTTTGCCGATCCGATCCGAACAACCCGATCCGTTTGCTCATGGATAATTAAAATACTCATTGAAATCAAGGCTTTTTAGTTCTTTTATTTATAGTTCAACTTCAACGAAATATTATGTTGTGACTCTAAAATTACGTGGAGAACTATATAGTATAAATGAAATCTAAGAGGATTTTATATATTGAACTAACAAGATATAATATAAGGTGGAATGACAAGGCAATTATTGTATAACAAATAATCCATGTTGAAGAATAAAAAAAAGGGACCAAAAATGAACAAAACACATGGACCAAGACAGCGAAAAGAAAGCTTTGGCTTATCTAACAATGGAGATATGGTTTGAGAAAATGATTAAAAGTGAAGATGAGTTCCTTTGATACATCGGATCGATGTGATATTCAAAGGCCCGCTCTTAAACCTCACATGCTTCTGTTCTTTTAATTCTTCTTTCACATTCTTGGTTTGAGGAACTATTCAGTTCATGTAATATTTTCAAAGCATGCAGTAGTTGATGTAATGCAATATTGGATATTCATTAGTTTAGTTACTCTTAATTATCTTTGCTTCTGTTGTTTAGATAAACTATATGTAGTTTGATGAGTTTTGGTAGTGAATAAATTGATACTATGTTTTTTTATTAATTTGGGTTACATCAATATAAAATTTCTTTCATTTTGTATTTTATAATATTAATATATACAATATTCAATCTTCGTTTTAACTAAATTTTCAACTTAAAAAATAAAAACATTTTTTCAAATGTTAACATTTGTAATTTAAAATAAAATAAAATAATTAACAATACTTTTAAATTATATGATCTAGAAAATAATAGTAATAATATTAATAACAATAATAATAATAATAATAATAATAATAATAATAAT
>KE156832.1:0-29081 GCA_000411055.1 Leavenworthia alabamica
GGTCATCAGACCTCCGCCGAGTCCTGGGGAACCGGACGTGCTGTCTCTCGTATCCCTCGTGTTCCTGGAGGTGGTACTCACCGTGCTGGTCAAGCAGCGTTCGGTAACATGTGTCGTGGTGGTCGTATGTTTGCTCCTACTAAGATCTGGAGACGCTGGCACCGTCGTGTCAATGTTAACATGAAGAGGCACGCTATTGTATCAGCGATCGCTGCTACTGCTGTTCCTGCTCTTGTGATGGCTCGTGGTCACAAGATCGAGAATGTTCCAGAGATGCCGCTTGTTGTTAGTGACTCAGCTGAAGCTGTGGAGAAGACATCAGCTGCGATTAAGGTTTTGAAGCAGATCGGTGCTTATGATGATGCTGAGAAAGCTAAGAACAGTATTGGAATCCGTCCTGGTAAAGGTAAAATGAGGAATCGTCGTTACATTTGTAGGAAAGGTCCTCTTGTTATATTTGGAACTGAAGGAGCTAAGATTGTTAAAGCATTTAGGAATCTTCCTGGTGTTGAGCTTTGTCATGTTGAGAGACTTAATCTGTTGAAATTAGCTCCTGGTGGTCATCTTGGTAGGTTTGTGATTTGGACTAAGTCAGCTTTTGAGAAGCTTGAGTCTATCTATGGCTCATTTGAGAAACCATCTGAGAAGAAGAAGGGTTATGTCTTGCCTCGTTCCAAGATGGTGAATGCTGATCTTGCTAGAATTATTAACTCCGACGAGGTTCAGAGTGTGGTGAATCCTATTAAGAAGGATGCTAAGAGAGCTGTGCTTAAGAAGAACCCATTGAAGAACCTTAATGTGATGTTCAAGTTGAATCCTTATGCTAAGACAGCAAAGAGGATGTCTCTATTGGCTGAAGCTCAAAGGGTTAAGGCTAAGAAGGAGAAGCTCGAGAAGAAGAGGAAAATCGTCAATAAGGTAAAACTCAAAGCTCTCTTTTTTCTGAATTCCTTTTAAACTTGATGTTTATTGCATCTGATTATGATATATGTGAGCGTTTCCCAGTATTTGGTTGTGTTTATTAATGTGATTTGGTATTGAAGAGGTCACTAGATTGAATAGGATTGGTTTTGCAGAGAGCTTCAGGTTCTGAAGTGTTATTAAACTTATATGGTCATCGTTTGATGTTTTCTTTGTCTTGAATTAATCGAGTTCATGTGAAAGTAATATCGTCTTGTTTACAAAGGTGTCTGTCTCGTTTCACAAGCTCATTTGTTTTCTTTGTTGACTGTAGGAGGAGGCACAAGCAATCAAAGCAGCAGGCAAAGCTTGGTATCAGACTATGATTTCAGACAGTGACTACACCGAGTTTGATAACTTCTCCAAGTGGCTCGGCGCCAGTCAGTAATAATGCTTTCATCATCGCAAATTCTCATATATTTAGGCAAAGATTTTGGATCTCTGTTTTATGGTAGAGGTTTGTCTTGGATTGATCCGAGATTTACTTTCATAAGGTTTTTATGTTGTCATGTTTTGCAGACTTTTCTCAATCTATTTTCCCTTAGTGCCTTTTGCTCAATTCAAATCCTCCATTGGAAATTAAATGAAGAAATCTATTTGATGTTCAACATCCTATCATACATTAGAATCAAATTTTGAGCACTTAAACAAAGCTTAAGACAAGTCCGGTATTGTTTTGTTTTACTCTGGTCTAAAATTTTCGTAGACCGGTTCGGATTCGAGCTTCAGACAAGTACTCTTTTAATATAGAAAACTAGATTGAATTCAAAAACAATAGAATTGCTATTCGTAAAACAACAAATCTATACCAAACTAACTCTTCCAATTAATGGAAGAGAAACAACCAAGAGTGAGAATTAACAATCTTCTTGTTACAGGTACAAGGAAGAAGAAGAAGAAAAGATTCTAAGAGATTGAAGAAAACAGAATAATGATTCGATGATCTCCTTGTACAACAGGTTTGTTCTTTATATAGTCTTATTAGTAAAACCTTCTACTGCCTTTAGAGTATTTGAACCCTCCAATCCTCTCAGCATTTTCGAACCCTCTAAATCTCCCAGAGACTGATACTTCTAGTTTAGTTAAAGGCTTTGACTCCTTTAACCTAAATATATGTATCATCTTTCTTACAACCCAAGTTTATCTTAAAATTCCCAGTGGAAAATAAAACAAAATATCAAAGTACAGTAAGATCTGTGTTTAGTCAACAAAGTAAGATTTTGTTTTAATTAATTAGGAAAATAAGTATCTTATTAACTCAAAAAATGTGTGGTCAAAATTTTCCATATAATTAATTTCTCGGTAAATTACAAGAAAATGTAGTTAGAATATTATGGAAGATTTTGTGAGAAAAGGATAATAATATAGGAATATAGAAATTATCAACAATGACTTAATAAGGCATTAACTTTGTTACTTTAATTAAATAAAAAAGCAAAAAAGATAGTACATTTTTTACCCTATGAAAAGCTGGCTTTGGATTATAATTGTATGGTTTAAAATTGTTAATGACGACACGTGTCAAAAGCATTCCATATGGAAAAAAAGGTTACTATCCAGATCCCTTGGATCTTCTTTCATAAAATTGACAACCGTCAGATCTAATCAAATCTTCCGATGTGCTTGTCCGCAGAGGATAAATTCTTGAAACATTAAAAAATATGTCAAATTAAACAAATATGGCTCTTCTTATAAAAAGGAAAAATATATAATAATTACATATAGAGATATTTTGACTATATGGGATTTCTTCATTCTGGAGATTATATAAATCTCAAAGAAGATAAAACCCTAAAGATTGTCTCATCTTCTACATCTCTCTCTCACCATAACTTTTAAGGTATTTGATAACAATCAAAAGCAGCTAGCTTTTTTGAAGGTGTGTTTTGTTTTCTATGCTATCATGATCATTTTTTATTCTGTTTATGTTTTTCTTAGTTGATCATAAATGATTATTCAAATCTATTTGTTATTGTTTTTGATATCGTTTTCACTAGTGAAGCTTCTCTATGTCTGTGTTGATTCATAAAGTTTCTGGTGAGTAATGGTGTTTCTATGAATTGCAGAGAGAACAAAAAAAACCATGATTTTGCTGATGTTTATTTTCACTGATTTTGTATAGTGATTGACTCATAGTTATACCTTGTTATCTTCTTTATCATTTTTTTTTTTGTTAAGTAGGAAGACATATTAGTACTTTGCAGACTTTAATTTTGATTGTTTACTTGATAATAGGTTGAAATTTGTATCTTTTAATTGGAAGCTAAAGTTATGGAGAACAGAGGTCAGAAACGAATGGAGGTTGTTGAAGAATTACCTGCTGATAAGAGAGCTTGTAACTCACAAGATTTCAGGCCAAGCACATCTGGATCCTCTGTTCAGGCTCATGTTAATGGTACTAGTTCAGCCTCAGAAGATGAAAATATCGATACTGATACTGATACTGATATTGATACTTCTTCATCTTCGAGTCAATCAGATGAAGAAGAAGAAGAGGATTCGGATTATGGATCTTGCGATTCTGATGATATAGACCCGAGACATAGGGTACTTGAAGATTATCAGAGGGGGATATCATCTAGTGATCAACAGAAATTGAATTCTCTTTTGTCGAGTTTGAGAGAAGAAACCGATCCTTCAGGGCAGTTAAAGTGGCTTACAGAGTTATGTGAAGTGTTGCCTGTTTGTACTGAAGAGTCACTGTCCAGCTCAGTTGCAAACATGCTATCACCTGTGCTTGTAAAGTTATCTAAGCATGAAAGCAATGCAAATATTATGCTTCTTGCAATCAGAGCAATTACTTATTTGTGTCATGTTAATCCGCGATCAGTACCATTCCTTGTAAGACATGAGACTATTCCTGTGCTTTGCCAAAGATTATTGACTATGGAGTACTCGGACATTGCTGAGCAGGTACATTATACTATGGACCTTATTGTCTACACTTAAAGAAAACTATTTTTTATCTGCATACTAACTATTGAATTTGCTAGTGTTTGGAAGCACTCGAGAAAATTTCCAAGTATCAGCCAGTAGACTGCTTGAATGCTGGAGCAGTTAAAGCTGTTCTTCTTTTTATTGATTTCTTCTCATTAAGCTCAAAGGTTTTTCATTTTAATAATTACCTTGTTATGTCAAATCTCTCTGTTTTTCTTGCTGAAACTTATATTTTAACATCTCATTTGCATCAGAAAGTCGCAATTTCTATTGTGATGAACATATGTAGGGAGCTTCCATCTGACTCTACCTCGCCTCTCATGGATGCTGTTTCAAGTTTAAGCAAGTTTCTTCAATATGACGATCAACAGGTCAGAATGATGCTCAGTTCTTTTGTTTACTTTTCCTCACTGAGATAAATATTCTTCTGCGAAATACTGATATGTTTCTATGTTCAGTTGGTCGAGAATGTGGTGATTTGCTTGACGAAGATAGCAGATCAAGCTAGTCAGTCACCAGCAATGTTGGATCAACTGTGTAAAAATGGACTAATTACTGAATTCACACAACTCTTAAACTTGAATAGACGCACTACCTTATCTCAACCTGTTTATAATGTACATAAGATTACTTCTCTATTTTTGTGACTCCTCCTTTGTATTTAGTATTTATTGCATAAACATAACATCATGTACTTTGGCTTTGGTTGGCAGGATGTGATCGGATTACTAAGAAAACTTTCTTCATGTTCAACTATAGTTTTCAAAATGTTATATGAGAATAATATTGTCGACAGATTAAAAGAAATCATGTCTACGTATGAAATTTCTCATTCAGTGTCTTCTACACATCCTATGATTACAAGTTCCAATCAGGTATGTTTTTTATTATCCTGTGAAGTTGTCTTCAAATTAGTCATGTATAGAAATAGAATTTGGTGGAAGGAGAAAATTTGTTATTAAGGCTAATTTTTCTCAGGTGCATGAAATCTTGAAGTTGGTAATTGAGCTTCTTCCAGCTTCACCTGTAGATGATAATCAGCTGGCATTGGAAAAGGAAACTTTTCTTGTCAATCATCCTGATCGTTTGCAACAATTTGGAACAGACTTGCTTCCTGTTATGATTCAGGTAATTTCCATCTTAATATTACTTCTTGTACATATGAATATTCAGGTTATTTTTCTCTGAGTGATATCTTTTGTGTATTTTTTGTAGATGCTAAACTCTGGAGCTAACGTATATGTTTCTTATGGTTGCCTGTCAGCAATTCACAAGCTAACTTGCTTGAGTAAGTCAGGGGATCTTGTCGGGTTACTAAAGAACGCCAACATTTCGAGGTAATTTGTTTTGTAATTGTTTCTGCAGAGATTTAACTCTATTGTTTCTAGCTAATAATAATGCATCCCATAATGCTGCAGTGTTTTGGCTGGATTTTTGTCAAGGAAGGATCATCATGTGGTTGTAGTAGCACTACAGGTTACTGAAGTGCTTCTTGAAAACTACAGAGATGACTTTTTGAATTCCTTTATTAAGGAGGGTGTTTTTTTTACAATTGAAGCACTCTCAAATTCTGATCAAGGGCAACAAAATCCAGTATCATCTGAGATTGTGAAATGTCTGTGCCAGTCTTTTGAAACATCGCTTTCCTCTTCTTCACCAGCTTGTAAGATTGACAATGATTCTGTCTACATTCTTGCAACACGTATCAAGGAGAGTTTCTTTGGACCTGATGTATTTGACTCTGAGAAAGGCTTGACTGATGTCCACCAAAACCTCAAGAAGTTGTCGGTGGCACTTAGCGATTTGATGACTGTACCCATTGATGCACATGTCCTGCATTATGAGAAATTCTTCTCAATCTGGAACCAAATCGTGGAAAGGCTGAATGGAACGGAATCTGTGTCCAATTTTGAATTTACAGAGAGTGGAGTTGTAAAGTCACTGGCAAATTATCTGTCTAATGGACTCTATCAAAGGAAACTTAGCAAAGAGGATCCTGAATACGGTAGTTTACCATTTGTGGGTAAGAGATTTGAGGTGTTCACAAGATTTCTTTGGTCTGATGGTGAGGCAACTTCACCCATGTTGATACAGAAGCTCCAAAATTCCTTATCTTCTTTGGAAAACTTTCCAGTTGTCCTAAGCCAACTTTTGAAGCAAAGGAACTCATTCGCGGCTGTTCCAAATGGACGTTGCACAAGTTATCCATGCCTAAAAGTTCGTTTTATGAAAGCAGAAGGGGAGAATTATTTGCGTGATTATTACCAAGACTTTGTCACTGTTGACCCACTTTGCCACTTTGATGCTGTCGATCGATACATGTGGCCTAAAGTGAAGTTAGAACCTGTAGATTCCTTGGAAGCAAATGATCAAGCTATAGAATGTCAGTCTTCTCAATTGCAGTCAACTTCGATATCTTGTCAAGGTGAAAGCTCAAGTCATATGGAGATCGACAGTGCTCCTGATGCGCCTCAGTTGCAGGTAATTTCTATACTGCCTCTAATATTTAGCCTCTCATCTTTCTTTTTATCATTAGGAGTGAATGTGATTCAAACTTTTCCAACTCTAGTTCATGAGATGCATAATTTTCTCGAACTAGATTCTCTTCTTTCCACTTGATATTGTAAATACTGAAAGTTATCAAAGATGAAACTTAAGTAATTGTTATAGGTTTACTAGAGAAGAAGTTGTCTTCCTAGGTGTCTTTCCTTCTTATCAAGCTTCTTGTTTTGGTTATTTTAGTAAATTGATCTTTTGTGTGTCTGGATGTCAAGGAATCTCAAGAGGAAGACCAGAAGCAGCTTCCAGTGCTTTCTACTGGTTCAGGACAACAGAATGTTTCCTCGTCGGAAAAGGATGGGCTACCTAGATTGGTGTTTCGTCTGGACGGCCTTGAACTAGACTGCTCTTTGACTGTGTACCAGGCAATTCTCTTGCACAAACTGAAAGCAGGAAGTGAAACTACATATGGTTCGAAGCTGAGTGGGCCCCACAACATCACTTACGAAAGGGCTACTCAACTTGTGGATTCTTGTGAAAATCTGTTTCCACCCGGATCTATAGAAGATGATGATTATCGTCCGTTCTTATCCTACTTGTTTGCTCATAAACTTTCTATGCACTACAAGGGGTCAAGTCCTTCTGGGTATGACATATTGTTTCTCCTGAAGAGTCTGGAGAGCATGAACAGATTTCTTTTTCACCTGATTTCTCTTGAAAGGATTAATGCTTTTGGCGAAGGTAAGCTGGATAATTTGGATGACCTGAGGGTACTCGTTCGCCCTGTGCCACATACTCAATTTGTTAGCAGAAAGCTTACAGAGAAGTTAGAGCTGCAGCTTCATGATTCTTTTGCTGTGTCAACCTGCGGTCTGCCACCATGGTTTAATGATCTAATGGGTTCATGTCCGTTTCTATTTAGTTTTGAAGCCAAATCTAAATACTTTCGACTTGCTGCCTTTGGTTCACTGCAAGTCAGTCATCATCAACAGCACTTTGGCAGTTCAAATGCTCATGGCGAAGGGCGCCCAGTAACTAGCAGTTTACCTCGTAAAAAGTTCTTGGCTTTCCGGGACAATATTCTAGAGTCTGCTGCGAAAATGATGGAGTTATACGGCATCCAGAAGGTGGTCATTGAGGTTGAATACAATGAAGAAGTCGGGACTGGTCTTGGGCCAACACTGGAGTTTTACACACTAGTGAGTAAGGCATTTCAAAATCCCAATCTTTGTATGTGGAGGAGTAATTGTAGTTCCTATGTTGGAAAGCCAAGCGAAGACTCGGGAGTTTTTGCCTCTCCTTCGGGACTCTTTCCACGCCCTTGGTCAGGTACATCAACTGCTTCTTCAGATGTGCTGAAAAAATTTGTCCTCTTGGGGACAGTGGTAGCAAAAGCTCTACAAGATGGGCGAGTCTTAGACCTTCCTTGTTCCAGAGCCTTCTATAAACTAATTCTCGGACAGGTAAATTTGGTTCTTCAAGCATCTTTCGTTTACATTCCAATCTTATCTCTCTTTCATACTCTGTTAAAGAATCTTACAGAGAACATTTTCTTTTTAGGAGTTGAGTTTATTTGACATCCACTTCATCGACCCTGAACTTTGTAAAACACTGGTGGAATTGCAAGCTCTGGCTCGTAGGAGAAAGTTTTTCACAGAAGCACAGGGTGATTCCCGAACAACCAAGTGTGATTTAACTTTCCGTGGAACAAAGATTGAAGACCTTTGTCTTGAATTTGTGTTGCC
The DNA here is from genome assembly GCA_000411055.1 of Leavenworthia alabamica. Classification (NCBI taxonomy): domain Eukaryota; kingdom Viridiplantae; phylum Streptophyta; class Magnoliopsida; order Brassicales; family Brassicaceae; genus Leavenworthia; species Leavenworthia alabamica. The sequence continues at coordinate 8,142 of KE156832.1, forward strand.
TGGCTATACGGACTATGATCTCACTCCCCATTCCAATCATGAAATGGTACATATTGTTTTAGTTTTGTGAATAAATCTCTTGTCTTATAAGATCCTCTAACATGTGTAATATATTTACTTTCTTGCACATTTTTAGGTAAATTTGGAAAACCTCCAGGAATATATAAAGGCAATTGTCAATGCCACAGTATGTAACGGGATCCAGAAACAAATGGAAGCATTTCGATGTGGATTTAACAAAGTATGTAGTCTTCTTCTCTTTATCTTTATTCTTCTCTATAGATATAAGTAAAAGCTTAAATCATTCATTCTGTTAATACATGTTTTCTTCAGGTTTTCCCAATTGAACACCTTCAGGTATTCAACGAAGATGAGCTGGAAACTAAGTTGTGTGGAGAATGTGAGATCTTTAATGTAAGTAAACCTTAAGATTATACAGTTTTGAGGACCATTTTCCAACAGCTAAGTAAAAAAGAAGTCACTTTCTTTATTGCAGATGAATGAAGTCTTGGATCACATCAAGTTTTATCATGGATATACTTCTAGCAGCCCACCAGTTGAAAATGTCGGTTTCTTTTTTAATAAGTTGGCTTTATGTTACTCTTTTCGCATATAAATCTGAATAAATTTCAATTGTCCAATATTTCAGTTGTTGGAGATTCTGCATGAGTTTAACAAGAAGCAACAACGAGCCTTTTTGCAATTTGTAACTGGATCTCCTCGGCTACCTCATGGCGGTTTGGCAGCTCTCAATCCCAAACTAACAATTGTCCGCAAGGTTAGAAGTGTTTTTTTCTCTCAGCTTATGCTATTGATATCTCTATTTTTTCTCATTAGCCTTTTGGCTCTGTTTCATTTGTTGTGGTGCAACAGCATGGTATTGATTGTTCAGAAGAAGACCTGCCTAGTGTGATGACATGCGCCAATTATCTGAAGCTTCCACCTTATTCTTCCAAGGTGACATATCTCTTCCTTCATCTTTGTTAACCAGTATCTTCTTACTCAGGATTGGATCTAAATTTGTTGTTTGTGTTTCTGCTTTACTTAACTGTTTTGCCAGGAGAAGATGAAGGAGAAGCTGTTATATGCAATAACTGAAGGTCAAGGTTCCTTCCATCTCTCTTAAAATTAGCTTTATTTTTCTTCTTGTATAAAATTAGCAGAAGAGTTAGGAGAATGTGAGGAGAGAAGAGTGGATTGTTCAAGAGGAAGCTCTTCTTCTTCAAATGGCTTTTTTTTTTAAGTTTTTTTCTTCTTAGTTGAGCGCCCAAAAAACAAAAAAAAAAAAAAAAAAAAAAAANTTTTTACAAAAGAATAGTAATAAGTAGAGAAAATGTTTATAAAGTATGATTTCGATTTACAAATTCATATATTCTGACGAAAAAACTTTAGTTAAAACCAATCAAGATAAGAAGATTAGAGCATTGATTCCAAATATTTACATAGAGTCTTGATCAAATTAAAATACAAACAGGATATTTTCCAAATTAAATAACATGTATTTATAAGGTATTTACTTATCGTCGAAATATAAATTTCTCATCGTAAAAAATATAAATACAACTGGCGCTTACACTGCACAAGTAAGTACCTCAGCTGCTTCCTCCGTTGATCACAGCCACCTTAGGTGGAGCTGAGAATCGCCTTGGTTTAGGCAATGCAGGTGAAGTTGGATATGAGAGCCGTTTCTTAGCTGCTGCCTTATCCATCAACCCATCGTTTTCCTGTGTCTTCACCCTGGCTCGAGCTGATTTAGTTGGAACCATGTAGCTTGGCAGAGCCTGTGAGTCAACTAAACTCTCGTCATCTCTTACTGATGACCCAGCTATGCTGTGTCTACGATTACTCTCAGACAACACCGATATTGTACTTTTGGCATCGTCATCGTTGTTGTTGGATTTTCTTGATCTTGAGGGTGTTGGAGGAGAGAAGAAACTGTTTTTGTTTCTTGGAGTTGAAGCCTTGACTGAAGCAGCATTGTTATTGTTGTTGTTAATGTTCTGTTCTTTATCGGAACTCTCTAATGCCCGACCAGCCATCCATCTCTCTAACCAGCTCCAACCCCAAGTTGGATTGCTTGGATCCATGAACATCGGGTTTGCAGATTTAGAGTTGTTCTTCCAGTTTTGCTGAAAACATGATCACAACAGATTCAATCACTTTTGTTAACTGTATGTATATTTCCAGAGAGTTAACATTAGGTTCTTTAAATGATAATACCTGATGAGAGAATGCATAAGCCAATGCCCTTTCTCTTCTCATTGTTGCCTCGTACTTTCTCAGCAGCTTAGCTTCAACTTTTTCCTTTGATTGAATGCTATCATCCCAGTTATCACCGTTCTAAGAGCAGCAGCCAAAAAAACAAAGGAGAAACTCTCATCAGTATACGCAAATCCGAAACTAAAGAACTCCATTTTCAGGTAGAAATGAAAAGACCTTCAAGGCAGCTAACTCTTTGGCATGCTTCTGAAGGAGTTGCTTCTGGTGAGCCTGATTCACTTCTGACATCTTAATTCTCCTAGCTCGGATCTGTGACTGTACACGAGAGAGAGTCTGCATACACTTTAAAGTATTTGCAGCTTGGTGTTTAACAACAGATCCTTCCATGAATAACTTAAGTCTAACCAAACCCCTCATAGCTCTCAGTGCTCTTCTTGCCTGTATTTACAACAATACAAATAACATAAATGACAAGTTAACAAGTTTCTAAAGATTCTTAAAGGTAATTAAAGAGTATGATTCTTGTATATAAACAAAAATACAAACCAAGTAGCTTCTAAATATAGTCTGAATAAAGATAACAGCCGCTTCTTCCTTTGACTTTCCAGCAAATCGAGTAGATGTAGCAGGAGGAACTACCTCAGAAGTAGATGAAGATGGAACTACAGGTATATCAGTCTTCTGTTCAACTTGAGCTACTCTCACCTCAAGAGGAGGAGGAGAAGATTGTCTGGCCTTATCTACCAAAGGAGGATTAGAGATTAAACCATTTCGGTTCTCTGACAATTTTTGTTTCGACTTCTGTAAAACATCAAACATCAAAGATGTCAATAGACGAGTTTTTAAAAAACAATATAAATTGAGAAACTTTAGATACCTTAGAATCTGGGCTGAAAGCTTTCTTAACACTTGAAAACCATTTTCCTCCTTTACCCATCTCTATGAGCTAAAAAACAAAAACAAGTTATTCAAAAAGGAAACTGAATCATCAACTGATCTCTGAGCTAAATTAAACTCAAGAATTGATACTGAAAGGGACTTGGAATTTAAGATAAACAAGAAACGTAACTGTAATAGACAGTGATACCTGCTCGAAGAGCTTCGGAAACTTTGAAGATTAAAAAAAAAAAAAAAAAAAAAANCTTTGCTGAGGTGCCAAGATATCTTCTCTTCTCTTCTTTCATTTTATAATAATGATAATAATAATAACGTATAGAAAGAGAGGAGACAGATGGACTCAAAGCTGTCTGTATATAGTATTTGTGACGATATTGGTGTGTGTTTTTGCGTGAAGCCACTTATTGGGCCGCTTTCTGGGCCCCACTTATTTACTTTTTCTTTTTTTTTTCTGTAAACTTCTTCTTTTAATTGATTAGTTTATAGAAAACAATTAATAATACTCTTTAAAGTTTTATAAAAGAAATACTGACTTTCATGATTTATTTGGAAGTGTTTTTTACCTTGGAAATTTTATATAATTTTTTAATATATCGATTGCGTGTTAACTGATAAATGAATAATATTTAGTGAGACAGCCATTTATCAATTTAAATATGCTCTAACACGCCACCGTACAAGATACTTAAATACTTTCTAGATTTGATAAATTAAAGCTGCACATTCGGGTAAACGGATCGATTTCGGATAAAATCTATTCGATTTCGGGTATATCGGTTTTAGGAGTCTAGTAATTAATGAATTAATTTTATCTAGTTCGGTTCGGATTCGGGTACGGATCGATTTCGGGTAAAAAAATATTGAAAAAAAAAATTATTAAATTTAAAAAATATTAACTATAATTCACAAATATAAATAAAAATTTTAAAATAAATTAATTATTTATATATATAATATATGTATAATTAGATTTCAGGTTTAAACCGACGAGTTCGGATTCGGATACGGGTTTTCAGATTTAGGAATGTAGCACCCAATAGAATAATTTTCTGGATTCGGATTCGAACCGGGTACTTCGAATTGGTTATTTTGCCCAAATCTATGATAAATCATGAAAATAGTTGATCCAAAGTGCATCATATCTTATTTTATGTTGATATAAACCATGCTACTAACTAATTTCCTACGAATAAACAAAGATTAGTTTTTCTGGTTTTACTATTCTCTTGAGAATATCATTTTCATATACAATGTGAGCTAAACCATTGACTATTTTGGAGAAAATACATTTAAAAATGTTTAAATAAGAGAGAAGTAGCTTTTGGATATTGATAATTCTGACTAATCATATGATTTATTGTCGTCCAATATAAGGATATGCTTCTAATGATATGATCATATGATATTGATTGGTATCGCCATAATTGGTAGTCCACCTAATTACTTAAATTCAAACATCTTCATCATGAAAATAATAATAATAATTCTACAATAATAATTCAAGTCGGTTGACTTTGTGTTTTGGTCTTTGCATATATCCCACAAGTTAGAATATATACAAGGTAGCTAACATATATATCTTTATAATTAGAACATTAAACCTGCACCGTCAGATAAATCATACTTTTGTGATTATAAAGTAAATTATTTGATCTATAATATTTCAATTTTATGAAAGTGTCTTTTCTAATTTTATATCAAACTAATTTAGCTAAAACCAAAATATGTGAAAATTAATTTGGCTTTATATGCAAAATATGTGAAGGTTTAAACTTTGTAACTTTGCAGCTTAAGCTTTGGATCTTCTTCTCTAGTTCTCTGTTGGACCAGCTTCGATATCAGAAGATCTGACCAGCTCAATAAAACCTTGGAGACAACCGTCTTTGACAATGGAGACTAAGTGCTTTTGAAGTATCTCTGCTTTTCTATTCTCCTTTCGCAGATTCAACACAGAGATTTCTCAAAACATAGGCAACTTCTTTGCTTATATCAAAGAGTGATGTGGAAAGAAGCCGTAGCAACAATGGCACTAGAATCTATCATTCTCTTGTGTTCAGTTGATAATGCGGCTTTATTAGATAACAGCCATGCAGCTTCTTACAGAACTGAGAGTAGTGATGGAAGTTTCATCTAATTGTAAGAAACCGAAATGGGTGGGTATGTGATAGAAACAAGTATTTTTTGTTTTATAATTTCAACTTAGTCCCTAGAGTTTTTAAATATACATAAAAGGGTCCATTGACTTCAAAATGAATCACACAACGATCGTGGTTTCACGAATTGTTCGAAAGAATGTAAATACATGACGTGGCGACATTTCATTTGTTGCTTGCGTACACCGTATTCTAATGTAAACGTAGGTTAATATTAATTCCTCTTTCAGTAGACACGTGTCCGTCATCCACATGGTTCTCACCCACTTTCCCATCACTTTCTCAGTTATTTTCTCGAGAAAATTAAAAGAGAAGACAAAACCTAAACCTTAAACCAGAGCAAAATTCTCTTGATTCATACCATTCCTTTGGATCTATCGCTGCTCAAATGGACATCCCTCAGCAGCTCAAGGCTGTAACTCTCACACATGTTCGGTACCGTCGCGGCGATCAGCTGGGGCATTTCCTCGCCTGGATCTCTCTCGTCCCAGTCTTCATCAGCCTCGGTGGATTCGTCTCTCATTTCCTATTCCGACGTGAGCTTCAAGGTATCTTCTTCGGTATAGGTCTCGTGATCTCGCAATACATCAACGAGTTTATTAAAACATCCGTTGAACAGGCTCGTCCTGAGACTTGCACATTGCTGGAAGCTTGCGATTCACATGGATGGCCATCAAGCCATTCTCAATTCATGTTCTTCTTCGCTACTTATTTCAGCTTAATGGGATGTAAAGGAATTGGATTCTGGTTTGGGTTAAAGAGCAGATGGATTTTGAATCTTCTTCATTGGTCTTTAGCTGTTGTTACCATGTATTCTAGGGTTTATTTAGGTTATCACACGGTGGCGCAGGTTTTTGCCGGCGCAACGCTTGGTGCCGTTGTTGGTGGTGGTTGGTTCTGGGTGGTGAATTCAGTATTGTATCCATATTTTCCGGTGATTGAGGAGAGTAGATTAGGGAGAATGTTGTGTGTGAAAGACACTTCACATATTCCTGATGTGTTGAAGTTTGAATATGACAATGCAAGAGCTGCTAGGAATAATAATGTGGAATCTAAGTCTGATTAATTCATCTTTTGGGTAACTCAAAATTTTCTTCACCTGTTTACAGTTGTGTGTTCAAGTCATACTTGTTCTAGTTCATTAGCTGTTCTGTTCATCTCTCATAAGTTATGTTAAATCTAGTTTCACATTGTTAATGCCGACAACAAATGCAGTTATGTTTGAGTTTCTTGTCTTTTCTTTTTTGCTTGGACAAACACATCTCATTTGCTTCATCCATTGCAGGTTAAGAACTTGGTCTTGTAATCCCCCTTTTTAAAATTACATTATAAGGAATGAGAAGAAGATGGGAGATTACATTTATAACTTTGTTTAAAGACTTATGATATTGGTGAGATTAGCTGCTCTCTCGTCTGAACACCTCACAATTTAAGCCTTCTTCACAATTATTATGTGATGCTTTGTTTTTTTTTTTTTTTCTTTTCTTATTCACTTGACTATTGAAAGAAACAGTTTCGTAAAGTAAAGACGATCTTAAACAGAGTGATAGTGTATTCTATGGAGGCTTAATAATATGAGTGAACAGCTGATGAATGCGTGTGCAAAAAAATGCTAATCTATTTACTTGCGCCTCAGCGTATTGTTTTTTCACTGTGATATGTCTAAGTTCTTGAAAATCCTTGACACGTGTGGAGATTTAACTGGTTCATTATTTATAAATATTGTAAAGCTTTAGGCTTTGTTGTGTTCACATCGAAGAGAACAATTGTCATAGCCTTATAGGTTTATTAGTCTCCGTGCGATTTTCGTTTTCGCTGTGACTCTTTTTCACTGATCAGTACGCAAAAGCCAAAACTTTCCTCCTTCTAAAGCAGATCTCTAAATTATGTTTCTATCGAAACTAAGGTCTTTCATATACACAGACACATGTGGGTGAAACGTGATATTTGAAGCAAAATGATAATTGGACAATACAAAATGTCTGGATCGGGTTGTTCGGATCGGAATGGTAAAATTCGAAATAGATCGGATTCGGATTAATCGGATATGGGTGAATAAGTTAATCGGCACAATTTTATTTCTACTTCGAATTTCGGATCGGATCAGATCGATTTATTTTGGTCAATCATATAAATATAATATTTGGTGTATTCCATTTTCCATTCAATATGTTTATTTGGTTACAAATAATGTTACGAACGAAAGAAATATTGTTTCGGGTTTGGAATTTATGGGGTTCGGACTTGACACTTCTAGTAATAAAATTAATAATATATACATGTAACAATTATTTCATGAAGCAGATCAATAAATGTATTTTGAGGTTTTGGGTTAATGAGGAAATTGGTAGTGGGAGACAAGAATTGATATGGAGAGTTGCTTTCATGAAGCAGATCAATAAATTTTGAGTGTTGCTTTTAATTGTCCGAAAAGATTTTCACTTTATGTTTTAGTCATTTCCAAATCATAAATAACATCAAAAGAATTCATACTACATATGTCCTAAATTTTTACCAAGGATTCTGCTTTTAGACACCATCAAATTCTACTGTTCCTTATTATAATTGGCCAATGTAATGCAATTTTTTTGGTATTGGGTTCATTTTTCATACATATAAAAAAAGCGAAAAAAATTTGAAGATTTTTTTGAGTATGATGTTACAAAAAGCGAAAAAAAAACAAACAAACGATTAATAACGTAATAAATGAAGAAAATATTACGTTATCAATCATTTGAAAATTTTATTCGTGATTCCATACAAGTGACGTAAGTCTGTTCTTTTATTGTCGACGATAATTAACCCAATTTAAAAAAAAGCAAAATGGGACTTACTTTATTTCATAGTCAACAAAACAACATTAAACTAATTAATATATTTTTGGTAAAAAAAATTAAGATTTAATTTTCAAAAGATTCCTTTTGAAAACAGTCAGATTTTATAAATTTTTAATAAGATTTAATATAAAGAAGAATTAAAGTACATTGAGGAAGATTTATGTTGGAATCTTAAGAGTTAAGAGTAAGTAGTTGGGTTTACACATGTTTAAACATACTCTTAAACAACCTATAAAGTCATATCATAAAGACATTAACCTTAAAAGCTGCTGAAAAAAAACGAAGCAGAGAACAGTGAAGAGAAGACGAGAGACAGAGAGAATAGGAAGAAGAAGATGATGATTCCCCGGAGACCCTTTTCAAGTCCAGGTCGGTTTGAGAAATATCCACCGCCTTTGATGGGGTTTTTGAGGAGTAAAAGTAACGGTGGAAGCACAAGCAGAAGTAGAGGAAGGTCACGCGCGAGTCCTCTCTTCGTTCGTCGGAATAAATCCGCGGCAGCGGTGACTCAGGAACCTTCGTCTCCGAAGGTTACTTGCATGGGTCAAGTCCGAGTCAACCGATCGCAGCCGAAAATTGAAATTAAACCCAAACCTGTACAAAACCCGACNACAATAAATTCGCTGGGAAAATCAAAACGCTGTCGTTTTGGCCCAAATGGGAATTATCTTCGTTTTCATGTAATCGGCGGAAACGGAAGAAAGATTCTCCGGGAATCCAATTAGATCGTCCGGCAACGGAATCAGCTGGAGAGAAAAACGAAGAAGAATGCGAAGATTTGGAAATCCCTAAATTATTTGTGTCTCCGGCTTCTACACCACCGCTAAATGCTTTTTTGTTGACAAGAAGCAGATCTGTACCGTATAGATCGTCGTCGTTGGCTTTCAGATTCTGGGAAGAAAACAACCAACGAGAAGTTGGATCACAAATCGAAAGAGAGAACAAATTTATATCGGAAAATGCTGAATCAGTAGCCACCGATGGGGCTTACGAGACCGCGAATATTTATAGAAATGAAGTAGAGTTAAGGGAGTTAGGGTTTGTAGGGCGACCAGTGTTGACAAGGAGCAAATCGGAACCGGCTAGGATCGGCGAGAAGATGGTGTTGCTTCCGGATGAAGAAGGTTAGGTAGGGTTTAGGTCTGTCACGTGATTAGTCAATTTGACTAATTTTTACTAATCCTTTTTTTTATTAGTCAATTAGGATAATTTAGGTGTTTTTAGTTTTTGAATTATATGTAGAGGAAACAATTTGTATAGTAGGAATTGTATCTGGCATAATTAGAACTTAGAAGAATATAATAATACAATTACAAACTTCTTAATAATTTATAGATTTACATTATCTGTTTTATTTTCTCTTGATTCATATTCTATTTGAATTTCTCAACTGAAACAAAACATTTCAAGCTTCATATAGCTGGAAATTAGGAAGATTTCTGGCCCAACTCATAGATGGGCTTCGTATTACAGGCCTTTTGTATCAACATAAATAAATAATTAAATACAACGGGAAACACAGACTATTCAGGAGACGCCTAAGAAGAAAACACAGCCGTGAAATAGCTGTAGAGATGGATATGGGCCCATTGCAATTTATGATTTATGAAGATGAACAACTAACACGTTAGACAAAATCATTTATGGCCTTCTTCTCTCTCACACACACACATCATGTAAATAATACAAAAAAAATTGAACTCTATGTAACACACTAAGCTTCTTACTATGCCAAGATTAGACATCTCTCTTTTAAAAATTCAAAAAATGTTCTATTTAGTGTCTCATTTATTTTATATATCAACGCCTAAATAGCAAAATATGTGGTGATTAATACTAGCTAATTAAATCGTCAATGGATAAATGATATATATAAAAATAAAATAAAAAAATAGTTTTTCGATAGAAAGAAATGAATGGTAGTATTGTTCAATAAATACGTTTGATGCAAACGAAAGTGAATAGATAGGAACACGAGTTCAGTTTTGAAGCCATGAGATTGAAAGCTAATATTGTCCCTCTCGCACATGAATTTGTCTTTCTTTTTGGTCGTAAAATAATTTATAACATTCCATAATATTTTCACTGTTTAAGGCTTCAAGCATTTGCATCAAATCAGACGACCATTAATGTAGAAATTATTCACACAACACATGCATATGCATAAGTTAAGACATTTTATTTATTTTCGATTTAATATAAAATCAAAACATAACACGTGTTTCTCTTAATTAGTCCACACTATAAAACATCATCATGTATTGTATCCGAAATATCATTCAAAACACTCCAAAATCATGAAGTCGACCGTCGTGATTTTACTCATCATGTACCTCATCCTTGCCGTGCCTTACTTCGCCAAAGGTATTTTTGTGTTTATGTTTTCTAATCATTATTTAGGAAGTTAATATTTAGGGTTATTAATTTTTCTTACTTGAAAACATAATTCAAGGATCAAAACAAACTGATTCGGAGGTGTACGAGATCGATTACAGGGGACCTGAGACTCATAACTCTAGACCTCCGCCGGAAACTATTCACGGCAAATCACCAAACGTCCACCATAAGAGCTCCACCGCTGGATCTGCCAATGCTCATGTAGGAGGAAAGAGTAAGACACCATCTCTACCTTATTTCGTTACTCATATATATATATACACAGTCCATGGCATTTTTAACGATAATTTGATGACATGGTCGAGCTCAGTTAATATTTTATATATATTATCTTTTCCATTTGTCAGAATAGAGAGTCTTTTTCGAAGGAGAGGAGAGAGATTCAAAGCTTTAAATTGATGAGTAAGTATACTAGAGTCGTGATATATATGTTGGTACAGAGTTATTAATAGATTAATACATATTTTTATCATATGATATGATATCATGGATGTGAAACTGGTACATGAGTTTGTGTTTAAAACACAACACAGCTACTCATGTCATGTCATGTCATGTCGGGTCTTTCCTTTGTTTCTTCATGCACCGTTGTATCTTGTTTATCATTTTTTCGGCCGGAAACTATTGGAACTAAATTCAGATTTATTCTGTGTATATGATCTATGAAACTTGATGCATGGGACCCACTTTATCAGAAGTTGACCCACCTATTAAATCACTAACTCAATCATTTCATTTTTGAATTAGGCATGTCTCTCTCGTTATCGTCCCTGGTTTATATGGGCTTCAATTTTTAACTAAGGGTTTTAGGTTTTATTTTTGAATGGGCTTTTATCCACAGAAGTAACATATTGGGGCTTATGTATAGACTAAGAGCATATGGACTCCTCTTGCACTTGAGTTTAATTTTATGAAAATTTTATCTCAAAAGGTGACAATTCTTTATAATGACGTGACGTTGAACTTGTTTGAATATTGACCGGATGAATTTAATACGACCAGCGTCCATAAAATGAGGTTTATGACATTCAATATAATAACAAGAGACACATGTCTTGGGTACGAAGAGGGAATATGAAAGTATCCAATGGATCAAAAGAATGCAAACACAAAAAGCCAAAAGAGAGGTTGTGTCATGTGTGTTACATACTTTCATTATTTATGGATTTTTAATTTTATCTAATCATAATTATTGTACTACTTGTTCGATTTATTTTTAATTTTCTATATATTTATTTGCTGATTAGAAGTTGAGACCTATTAAATGTCGATATTACTTGTTAGCGAAAATATTAAAGAGTAATTCGTTCTAATACCATCATTTATAATTTATTGGACAAAACTACATTATTTTTTTTAATTAGACATAAATACCATTTTTTAAAAAAATTATAATGTTAGGGTTTAATATTTAGTGGTTGGATTTAGTTTTTTATTATCTGGGTTTAGTATTTAGTGGTTGAGTTTAGGGTTTAATGCTTGAATTTTATATAATTTTTCAAAAATATAATCTAATTTTTAATTTAATTGAATTATTAAATGGTAATTTTGTCTTAAATCAATTTTAATGGTATTTTAAAAATTAAACTTAAATTGGTGGTATTTAAGAGAATTGCCCAATATTAAATCAGAGAAAAATAGTAAAATACACTATTGCCATATAAAGTGATAGTATGATTTCAAAAATATATTACTATTTAAGTGTAGCTTTGTCTAAATTTATTTGAAAGATAATTTATGCTACAACAATGGTAAACTAAACGTTTATAACTATAAAAAGAGAGATCAAATGTAAAAATGTATAAATATAAAACCCTATCCTAGAAACCATCTCCACTAGACTTGGATCCAAAGTCACATTCATCAATTTCACCATGATTGCTTATGAGCTATGATATGTATATATGAAAGGCTGATGACATATTATTAAAACAAGTGTGATAAGATGGATGATAATAGAGGAGCAATGTGCATGAGAGGTCCCACAGACAGAGAAACAGGCGTCACGGACTTGTCCTATCATCTTCATCGGGAAATGCCAAAAGAGACTCTCTCTATCTCTATCTCTCACGTTACAAAACAACATGCAACATGCTATGTTTGGTTTGGTCCAACTTGTAATTATGCCTTCATCATTTCTTTCCATCTATTTCCTTAAAGGCACTTCTCTTTTGTTTTAACTTCCTCGATACCACAAACCAAAAGGGAAATAAATAAAAAGAAGAAGATTGAACTAATTGTATATGTAAGATAATTACATGTCTTAACGTCAATATGTTGACTGTACACTTAATTTAAGCCTAAATTACTTTTTTCTCGGCTCTTGTCTAGCAGAAATTTGTACCTCTAATAAAAAAATTGTTTATCTCAAATTACAAAAAGGCTTTTTCTTTTGAGTTCCTAAATCTTTTTACCGAGTCAAAGATGGTGCTCTAGCTCTTTAAACAACGTGAACTTTTTACATCTACCCTGACCTATCTGCTTTGTTCTTGGGACACACCAATTTCCATTTTATAATAAAATAGGAGTTGAAACTATGTCCAGTTAATATTTATATGTAGATCCATCTAATTATGTTATTAACTGAATAATACTTTTCAAATAAAACTACTATCATTTTAGGATTCAATATTAATTATGTCTTCTCCCAACTCCTAAACGTCTCTACATGCACGTGTGCGGTGTGCCTATGTAACTGCGACAAAGGAAGAGACTGGCCTTTCCGAATAAAATGTTATTTATTACAAAAGCAAATAAACAAAAAAAAAGGAGAAAGTAGATCTCGATAAGAACGTCTCCTAGAATACTCCATTGTTTAGACAAAATAAAACTTTATCCCTATAGTTTAGTTTTTAGTAATAACAGATCCTCTTTCAATATAATCTTTATATATACTTTCGTGCATTGAAATTTTATTCATCTTCTTTGGTCTTTTCTTGTCATTTTGGCATAAGCAAAGAGTCAAACACATTCAAACATTATCAAACCCTAAAACCCAAAAGAAACTTATACATGACTTTGGTTCTTGTTCTTCTTCAAGACTCTATAAATTAAACCCTAATTAACTATATCTTTTGTTTGTATACTGTTTCTTGTTTTCTTGCAAGATTAAAAAACAAACAAGAAAACAAAACCTAGCTGTTCTTGTTCTTTAGATATGCAGATGATTCCAGGAGATTTATTTTCAGTCTCATCTTTCATGGGAGAGTTTGTTCATCGAGAAACACACCTTCATCATCTTCAGCAGCAGATCCCTGACCTTAACCCTAACTCTAATGCTAAACCAAACTCTTCATCAGCCAAGAAGAAGAGAAATCAACCTGGCACCCCAGGTACTAATTTTCATCACATGTATATGTGCATGTCATTAGAACAAATATACGTGTTACCAAAACTAAGGATCATTTATATATCTAAACATTTATACATGGACAGATCCAGATGCAGATGTCATCGCTCTATCGCCAACAACACTCATGGCTACAAACAGATTCGTTTGCGAGATCTGCAACAAAGGGTTTCAAAGGGATCAGAATTTACAACTCCATCGCCGTGGTCACAACCTTCCATGGAAGCTGAAGCAACGGTCTAACAAAGAGGTGATAAAGAAGAAAGTATACATATGTCCTATTAAGACTTGTGTCCACCATGATGCTTCCAGAGCCCTAGGAGATCTCACTGGGATTAAGAAACACTATAGCCGTAAACACGGCGAAAAGAAGTGGAAGTGTGAAAAGTGTTCTAAGAAATATGCTGTTCAATCTGATTGGAAGGCTCACGCTAAAACGTGTGGCACTCGTGAGTATAAGTGCGACTGTGGCACTTTGTTCTCCAGGTACTTTATATTAACCAACACTTTGTATTGGTTTATGCATAAGTTAAGTTTGTGTTTTGCAAAGTCATTTATAAGTGTTGTGGTACCTAAGAAAGTTGTGTGATAAACTTGAATAGTGATAGGTGTATGCAATGTCTTGTGATTATATACTGTTGAGATGATGGATTAGAGCGCAGAGCATTAATTGAAGACTTTCTGACTTTGCGGAATCAACTGTATTTTTTTTAGTTTGAGATTTAAAAATAAAAAAGCTGCATATATATACTTTATGAGTAATAGCATCAATATAATTTTGTGTGTTTGTATCTGTAGTCATGTAGATGTCTATTTGGCTTCACTCTTTTGATTTTATCTATTCACACGATATGGCATGGAACTATACATGTGTATATTTATATATAACATGAAGTTTCATGTTTTTATATAATAATTAAGTCTTGTGTTTTGTTTCTGTCTTGATGTCGTAAATTTGCATAGGATTACTCCGGCCAAGAATGTCTTCTTTTGCAAATGAGATTATTTTCATTATTATTATTATCTCGTTATGTTCAATTTATTAGCAAACCTAAAACGATTTCTAAGAATATATCTATCATATAGGAAAGATAGTTTCATCACACATAGAGCGTTCTGTGACGCATTGACTGAAGAAGGTGCGAGGTTGAGTTCACTTAGTAGTAATAATACGACGAATCTTAATTTTGGAAATGATTCAAATGTTATGAATAATTCAAATCTTCCTCATGGATTTGTTCACCGAGGAGTTCATCATCCTGACATTAATGCTGCTATCTCTCAATTCGGTTTAGGGTTCGGACATGACCTAAGTGCAATGCATGTGCAAGGTATACGTCATATCTCATTCTTCTTATGTCTACATTTTAATATAAAGTTTATTAATTACATTCTAAATAGGTTTATCCGAGATGGTTCACATGGCCTCCACCAGCAACCACCACCTTTTCCCGTCGTCATCATCATCCCTCCATGAGTTCTCCGGCCACCACCAACAACTCCAAATTCCAACGACATCTACAAACCCTAATCTCACCTTATCATCATCACAACAAATATCAGCTTCGCTACCATCACTACAACACCAAACCCTAAAGGACTCAGCTTTCTCCTCTCTATTCTCTTCCTCATCAGAAAACAAACAAAAGAAGCCTCTATCTCCGATGTCTGCCACTGCTCTCTTACAAAAAGCTGCACAAATGGGCTCCACAAGAAGCAACTCCACCACAATCTTCGCCGGCCCAACAATGACGTCATCATCTTCCGCGGCTTCTCCACCTCCTAGATCGTCTTCGCCAATGATGATCCAGCATAATATCAACAACTTCAACACCAACGTCTCAAGAAAGAACAACAACCTTGTTCCTCCCCCTCCTCCTAATTGTGTGGATAATAATCTCTTCCAATTGAACCCGTCGGGTCTTAACCCGGTTCAACAGATGAGTCTAACCCGGGATTTTCTTGGAGTAAGCAACGAGCATCACTCTCACCAAACGGGCCTCCGTCCGTTTTTGCCTCAAGAACTCGCAAGGTTTGCTACGTTACCTTGATTATCTGTTTAATTAATGTACTTTTACTTTGTTTATGATCATCATACAAATACATGGATTTGTATTTGCGATATTGTCGTTTTGTAAATGTTATTTTCATGTGTTAATATAGTGAGATTATAATCAAAAATATTATCCATGCTTTTCCAACTTGTGTTATATATACTAAAAACATGCCGTTTTATGGATTCATGTATTAATTTACTGTATGCAATATTAGACTCATAAAAAACATATAATTAAGATGCACTTGGATTATGTATTATTATGAGAAGCTGAAACACAAAGGGCCGTTACGATCCCAACCAAAAGAAGAAAACAAACACACACACAAAAATGAAACTTGATGACATAGAAAAGGACAAGTTTATTCCAGCAGAAACCAAACAAGGTTAACAAGATTACTTCCCAAGTGCATGAGAATCAAACAAAGCTCAGAAGTTTCAACCACGAAGACGAAGAACCAAGTGTAGAGTGGTCTCTGTCTGGATGTTGTAATGAGCCAAACTCCGACCATCCTCAAGCTCTTTTCCAGCGAAGATAAGTCGCTGTTGGTCTAGAGGGATCCCTTCCTTGTCCTGAATCCTAGCCTTAACATTATCGATTGTGTCTGAGCTCTCTACCTCCAAAGTGATGGTTTTACCAGTGAGGATCTTGAAAAAGATCTGCATACCACCTTTGAGACGAAGCACCAAATGAAGAGTGGACTCCTTTTGGATGTCGTAGAAAGCTACTGTTTTGTCATCATCTAGTTGCTTACCAGAAAAGATAATTCTCTGCATATCAGGAGGAACTCCTTCCTTGTCCTGAATCTTTATCTTTACATCGTTGATGGTGTTATGGCTCTCCACATCAACAGTGATGCTCCTGCCGGTGAGTGTTTTCACGAAGATTTGCATCTTAAGAAAATTTGCAAACATAAATCAATTAGAACCAGCAACACAAATATTTTTAACATAATAATAATTTTAATATAAATATAGATAAATATTTTTTTTGTTTCAAATAAATCAAAAAGACATGCAATTATATTTTCCTTTCATATTTTATGAACATAAAAAATTGAAAATAAGAAATTGTATCACAACCGGTTTACAAAATATGTCATTTGTCTTGTTTATTAATCCGATTCTTGCAGCATGATAGCGTTGACTTTTTTTTTCTTATATCATATGTAATGGATTTTTCAATCGATGTTCTTGTTTTTCTCGTGTAGGTTATTTTTAAGTTTTTGTGATTATGTTAAAATTTATAATCATAAGTTTATATCAAATTTTAGAAATTGTAAGACCTTTCTGGTTAAGCTATATTTTGTGGTCAATGAATAAATCATGACTGACTCTTCACAAACATATTAAACCCATTAATATGCTTTACCAATCACACCTTAATAAACTTGGTTAATTAGTAATAGACATAAACGTTAATGGAAAAAATGAATAATATTGGACAGGTCAATGGACATCTCTAATAATCACACAATCAAACCCAAGATTACATAAAATCGAGAAAAATGTAAATAAACGATATGATCAAATAAAATATCGGAATCAATAAAAAAGAATCGGAGAACATGCATTACCTTGAAAGAATGAGGAATTTGAACTGTGATTTTAAGGTTTGAGAAAGAGAATGAAAAACCAAGGACCGGATCTGTTAATATTTCGCGGGAAGGTCTTCCTTCTTATAGGCCACGAGAATAAATCGTGCGGCTGACATGTGTCTCATTGATCACATTTTAAATACACCGGTTCTTCTACTAGTCACATCCCATTGGACTATTTCCTCCACTAAAATAAATATTTTTCTTTTTTCTATTACATACAGAATAAGCAGGGGATTATCCAGAAACACAATTTATGGAGGCTAGTGCAATTTTTTTAAATTTTAATAGGTCTAATTTTATGACGTTTGATGCTTTCTAAGTTGTGCTGTCATCACTAACTTTACCGCATAAACCAATAGGAAACGATAAACAAGAGTTCTTGCTTGAAAACATTTAGTTACATTTTCTTATGCAGCTTTTGTGTATCCATCCCCACATGAAACAATCTCAGACACAAATCAACACAAGAAAAAAATACAATCAATAAAGAATATTATCAACAAATGACTTAGCACGATGGATAGTCTTTGGGTGGTGGTAGAACAGAAAGCTCAGGTGTATTCCCATTCTCAACGACAAAAGCCATCTTTAAACCCCACATTGTATGGACTTCTAAGTGACAATGCATAAACCAAACACCTATAACAACATATACATTAATTTGATAAGTTAATCTACTTATCATATAAGTATGTTCATTAACAGATCAATCATACCTGGATTATCAGCCCTGAATCTTATAGCAGCCCAACCACCTGTTGGTACTCCAACTGTGTTTCTCTCGGGCGGGTCAATGAGATTGAACTTAGCTGGATCTTTCTTCGGATCAAAGTTTCCAATACCGGTTCCCATTACAAAGAAGTTGTAACCATGAAGATGAAAAGGATGTGACTCAACAGTTAGGAGATTGGTGTCTTGCAAGACAAGTTCTATAGTAGTATTGAACTTAACTCGGCTTAGTCTTGTCCCTGTAGATGTCCCAAGGTTAGCCGTGAGTGGCACACCGGTGTAATTAAACGATTTGGGAGGTTGGTCTGGGAAATCAGTTCTGAAAACGCCTGACATGTTCAAGTAATGAGCTTTCAATAGAGCGGTTTTAGGCATAATGAATGTGATGTTGTTTATAGAAGCTGCGAGATTCGTTCCGTTTACACAGGTCGGGCATGGGTTAATGCCTAGCCCGATCGTGTATAGTAGTCTACGGTCGACTTTTAACGGTACAATAGCTGGAAAATTTGGTGTGTTGAGGCTCTTGAGCTTTCCATTATAGTCCAAAGCAAATGATGTGTCATTAGGCAAAGGAAGTTTTGGTAAAACCGGTATGATCGTATTTGGTACGCCTTTGTATTGGAGGATCGCGGTTACGGTTTTGTTATCTACTGATACTGGAGCGTCCATGAATGGTGCAGCTGCCATGAAGTAACGGTTTGGAGAGCGGTTAGTTTTGATTAGAACGTTTGTGGTTTGACCTGGTCCGATTAAAATAGCTTTGGTTGTGAACGGTTTAGTGTAGACCGCGTCGATTTCTACTACGGTCATGTTGTGGCCAGCAATCCCAAAGAATAGCTCATCGTTTAAGGCTGCATTAATAATCCTTAGAAGGTATGTTTTGCCCGCTTCAACCTCTATCACGAATGTGTCTAATAAACATATATAGGGAAATAAAGTTTATTTAATGAAATTAGTCTGAGATCCGATCCGGTTATAACCGGTTTAAAAGGTTTGGAAATTTTACGTTTCTCGGAACATGGAAACAGTGGTCCGGGCTTTCCGTTGATGGTGTGAGCATCTGACATCGGAGGTGGTGCGCCTAACTGGTTGGCTTGGTTAACCGCTGTCTCAATGTCTTTATTCCACCATTCTCCTGTAATTAAGAATTAAGAAAAAGGTAGATTGGAACAGATCACATTAAACTGGACCAATTTGGTTTATTTTTACTAACCAAGAACTATGTTGGTTTCTTGGTATGGTTGTGGGAATGGAAATGGTTTTCCAGGTTGAGGCAAGATAACAATAGCTCCATAGACGGTGGCTCGTAGCCAGAGGATATGTGCGTGCCACCAGAGGGTCCCTCGTTGTCCGGTCACATTGAAATCATAAACATAACTCTGTCCGGTTTGGATTGGACATTGAGTTATGTATGCTGGACCATCCGCCCAACCGTTCCGGTACTGTTTAAGCCCATGCCTGAAAAACAAACCGTAGAATTTTGGTTCACAAACCCGGTTAGGTGGGTTTGAGAAATAGGAAAGAGACACTTTACCAATGAATGGACATGTTGTATTGTACATGGTTAGTGACGTTGATAATGACTCGATCACCTTCTCTTGCGTAAACCGTCGGTCCAGGAAACATTCCATTAACTGTAACAATCGGTTTAGCATTGCATAACCGGCTTACATTCTTCATTTGAACCTGTTCCAAATTTCCAAACATTAGTACAAAAAAACACAACATAAATTGAGTTTATAATAAACCGGCTAACGTAAACCAATTCGAGTTTATTGAACACCAACATCGAATTGGTACTTCTTCACTGCTGCATCCACCAGAGAATCGCCAAGAAAACCAAGAACATAAAAGAACAGGAATATAAAACCGAGGCTTCGAACTATCTTCATGTCCGGTTCAATCTTCCGGTTCAATACAATTTTTGGATTTGTTTGTATCTAACCTTATATTGCTTATGGTTTATACAGATTGTATTGAAGATATTGTGGCAGATTATAAATGCTTATATAGTGTCATATCAATGCAATGAAAAAAAGCTGGTGGATCTCTCCGAATATATAAAATAATAATCTAATATTTAGGCTTAGAAATGAGAAATTAAATGTGAAATACAAAGAAGAAGGCTTCTAAGCAACTTTCTTAAAGACGTTGGGGAATCAGCGTAACGTTTGTTAATAAAATGGAGTACCTTCGAAGTTGATATCTCATCTTTAAACTAATGCCATAAACTACTAATTATTTATTCATTGTGGTTCTTAAAAAAAAAGGATTATTTAGTGATTTACTTTTTAACAAAAAATGATCATGTTTTGGTCATCCCAAGTAACATAGGCTTCTGGTTAGGGATGTTAAAAATGTATAAAAATTCAACGGGTATCCAAAACTCGCCAAATAATTTAAGCATGTTGCGAGTTTTTTTCCAAAAATTAAAATATTTTATTTTTGCGGGTTTTATTCGGGTTTATCCGATCGGATAACGGATACTGCGGGTTCAAAAAAATAATTAAATAATATTATTCTATGATATTTTTTATATATTTCTTTAAAAAACTCAATTTCTATTATAATTAAAAGATACTACTATCATTTTCATATTCTTTGCTATTCAAAAAAAAATTATATATTTGATATTTTTATGCTTAATATGTTAACTTTTACTTAAACATAATATAATAATATTTAATATATAAATATTTAT
>KE156832.1:30821-57770 GCA_000411055.1 Leavenworthia alabamica
ATTAGAGTGAAACTAATATTAACCGAAAACATTAGTTGAATCGAACCAATTAATTGAACTATTAGCGAGTCTGATTCGTAACTGAGACAACTCTTGTTTCGAAGTTAATTAAATGATTAAATCCCCAGTTCTTATGAACCTACCCACCATGTGATTTAAGTGCAAGAAAGATTCAGCGAACCAATAACCAAAATTATATGAATTGTCTCTTACATTAATGAAGGGTTATGTTACCAAATCCAAATTATTAATAGATTAATAATAAATAAATATTTAGACACAAAGCCAAAAAGATCACAATCTAGTTAAACAAGAAAGATTCTTTTAAGCTGATCTGTACCATGTAGCTTGTTCCCTTTTTGGTGTTTACGTTTACTTAACTACCCAAACAATATCAACTAGTCTTTTTAAACTTCATTATGATACAATAATCCTAACTGTAATTGATATATCGGTAAATTTTTTTTTATCTCAAATTGATTTTTATTTTGGGTATTATACATTTCATATATTAATTGAAAATTTTGACTCTTTTAAGGATTCAGACTTTTTTTATTAACTCTCTGTACGGATACAAATATTATTATTTTCATTTTTTATTTCTGGAAGAATTATACATATATCCACATGTATATATTTATATATGGTCTCAGGAGCATATGGATAATGATGAATATGTTAATTATATATAAAAAATTAAATAATAAAGAAATTGAAATGAAAAAAAATAATAAGGTACATGGGTATCCAAAGCCCAACATGTACTTTCATTGACGTATATAAGATGATTGGGAACATGTGGGCTATATACAATTGGGTTTAGGTTTTGACTAGTAGTTGACCAATAGAATTATTATCTAATTTGAAACTGGAAAAACATAAAAGAATGGTGAACATAAAAACATAGCTAAATCTAGTGAAAAATGTGATGAATGAATGTAAGTTATGACTGTAAAATTTATATTTACTATTTTTTATAATAAATACCATTTAAACCATTAAATTATTAAAATTATTTATTTTCTAATCGAAAATTAATCTAAAAGTTTAGGCGTTATATAGAAGAAACAAAATCTTCGTGTTTATGCGTTCTTTGCAAGAGAATCCGCATGAACAATACAGAAGAAAAAATTAATGAAAAGCTGACTGAGACGTTTAAAAATTACATAGAAAAGCAAGATAATCGTGTTAATACTTATCTTGTAAGAAAACCCGCACAAAAAATCTGCAAAACAATCGAAAAAGAGGAAAAAGCTAAAGATAAACAATTAACGAGGTTAGACGTTACATA
This sequence comes from Leavenworthia alabamica, assembly GCA_000411055.1. NCBI lineage: Eukaryota > Viridiplantae > Streptophyta > Magnoliopsida > Brassicales > Brassicaceae > Leavenworthia > Leavenworthia alabamica. Next base: position 32,113 of record KE156832.1, read on the forward strand.
AAAGAAATAAAATTCTCGTGTTTAAGTTTCTTTCACAAGAAAATCTGCCGGAATATTCTGCAACGTGTAACAAAAACAATCGAGCAAGAAAAGACCATAGACGTTACACAAAAGAAACAAAATCCTCGTGTTCATATTTATTTCGTAAATAAATTTGCATCGATATTAATATAATAACAATTAAAAAAAAAATTAAAATTTTTGGAATAATCCAACTAAAAATACAAGCAATAACTAATTATTTGAAAAAAATTATAGCACTAAAATCTTGACATCTATATAAATTAAAATATGTATTTTCATGGAATGAAATTTATTCCAAGATATAAAACATATATCAATATATGATTTTAAAAATATATATTTATACAAAATTGATATGCATTTATGATATTAAACTAAGGTGCGAAGTTGGACTGGTTATAAAACCCAAAATAAATTTAATTAGAATACGTTTTTTCTACACAGAAAAAAATAATAATATATATTTTATATTTGTTTTTTTTTTTGGGTCAAAATATTTCTATTTGTTTATATTAATAAAATCTTCTCTCTCGTTCAAGGTGGCACGAGGACCCATATCCTTCAGACCTATATATATAAGTAGTGTAAGTGTATAATTAATATATACTTATTGATTTTGATCTCTCTAGGAACGGAACTGAGCTCTCTCTCTATCTCTTTCTCCTGCTTTTCTCTTGAAGAACAGTTTCACTAAATATATTGCCTGAGTCAACTTAAGATCATTGCGATTTCATAGGTGATATGTTTTCTTCTACTATCTCATTCAAAAACCCTAATTCTCTGTGTTTTCTTTATGGGTTTTTATTGCCTCAGATTTTGTGCAAATGAAAGTTTTCTGGGTTGTTTGCTCTCATATGATTCTTATTCGACTTTGCAACTAGATCTCCTTCTCTCTCCATTTTTCTGGATTTCCATGTTTGGGTTTGCCAGGATTGTTTTAAATTTGTTTTTTTTTTTTCTGAATGGGAAGATTCAAGTTTTTTTTTTTTTTTGGAACCTTTGTTTATTATGAAAATCTGAATGCGTAGATCATAAGGGATCTTTGCATTTTTGTTTTATGGTTACGATTCTCTTATGTTAAATTTGTATTTTTGAGCTTACTTGTTTTTTTTGGTTGATTTCAAAAGTTCTCTGCACAAAGCTTCATCTGAAAATTTATCTTTTTTTTTTCTTTATAATTCAGGTCTGAAGTTGATTTGTATTGGTTATAAGGAAGGATATGTAAGTCTATGTAGTGTTGTTCTTCGTTGCTCTGTCACGGCTTCCTTGATTTGGTCCAACTTAGCTAATGCTATAAGAAAAAGAAAAAAAAAACTGTTTTTGTATCTCCTCGAAGCGGCATTAAGGTTTGGTCTTTAACTTAATCTTACGAAGTTCTATTGGCTACTAGAGTAAACTTTAAGTTACTAGACAAGACAGTGCTGAGTGGCTTTTTCAGTGTGTATTTAGATAGGGAAGGTGTATTGTAGATTAAATCTGTGAATTTCTTCTACTCAGTTGAGTCTTTCAGTAAATTTGTATTATAAGATGGAAGCTGAAATTGTGAATGTGAGACCTCAGCTAAGGTTCATACAGAGAATGGTTCCTGTTCTACTCCCTGTACTTTTGGTTTCTGTTGGATATATTGATCCTGCGAAATGGGTTGCAATTATCGAAGGAGGTGCGCATTTTGGCTATGACTTGGTGTCTATTACTCTGCTTTTCAATTTTGCCTCCATCTTCTGCCATTATGTAGTAGCTCGAATCACTGTTGTCACTGGTAAAAACTTAGCTCAGGTATTTGTTCTCCTTTATCTCCATGTCACTTTCGCAGAGTTACATTATTGTATCTGTTTCTTGGTTTTTATCCAAGTGGAATTCTACTAACAACCTTCTTTACTGGGACAGATCTGCAATGAAGAATATGACAAGTGGACTTGCATGTTCTTGGGTGTTCAGGCGGAGTTCTCAGCTATTCTACTCGACCTTACCATGGTCCTTACTTACAATTTTTTTTCCATTCTTGAGATTTTGACTTTGTTTGATGGGAAATGATTCCATTCCTTTGACTTATGCTTGTCAATTCAACAGGTTGTAGGTGTTGCACATGCACTTAATCTTCTGTTTGGGGTGGAGTTATCAACTGGAGTGTTCTTGGCCGCCATTGATGCATTTTTATTTCCTGTTTTCGCCTCATTTCTTGTATGATTCTTCTTCACGTCTTTTTCTTTCTGATATTCTTGAAATAGGACTATCAGAAATTAGCTAACATGCAGACAAATTTTACAGGAAAATAGTATGGCAAATACAGTATCCATTTGCTCGGCTGGCCTGGTTTTACTTCTCTATGTTTCTGGCGTCTTGCTGAGTCAGTCTGAGATCCCATTTTCTATGAATGAAGTATTAATTCGGTTAAATGGAGAGAATGCATTAGCACTTATGGGTCTTCTTGGAGCGAGCATCGTCCCTCACAATTTTTATATCCATTCTTATTTTGTTGGGGTACCTATTTTTCTATTTATGTATCTCTCTTTTTTTTGTTAAGAAGCAATAATCATACTAAGCAGTGAATGCTCTATTGCAGGAAACTTCATCTTCATCAGATGTCGACAAGAGCAGCTTGTGTCAAGACCATTTGTTCGCCATCTTTGGTGTCTTCAGCGGACTTTCACTTGTAAATTATGTACTGATGAATGCAGCAGCAAATGTGTTCCACAGTACTGGGCTTGTGGTACTGACTTTTCAGGAGGCCATATCGCTAATGGAGCAGGTTGGTTCAGACAGTTTTATGTTTCCTATTATTCTGGAATTCATTTTTAGGGAGACAGTTTCAGAAATCTTGTGATTGTTAATTATTTTATTCTTGATTGTTGAGTGCAGGTATTTACGAGTCTGCTCATTCCAGTGGTCTTATTGATGCTCTTGTTCTTCTCTAGTCAAATTACAGCACTAGCTTGGGCGATTGGTGGAAAGGTTGTCCTGCATGACTTCCTGAAGATAGAAATAACCAGTTGGCTTCATCGTGCTACAATCAGAATTCTCGCAGTTGCTCCTGCCCTCTATTGTGTGTGGACATCTGGTGCAGACGGGATATACCAGTTACTTATATTTACCCAGGTCCTGGTGGCAATGATGCTTCCTTGCTCTCTAATACCGCTGTTTCGCATTGCTTCGTCGAGGCAAATCATGGGTGTCTATAAAATCCCTCAGGTTGGCGAGTTTCTCGCTCTTGCAACAGTTTTGGGATTTCTGGGTTTGAATGTTATTTTCGTTGTTGAGATGGTATTCGGAAGCAGTGACTGGGCTGGTGGTGTGAGATGGAACCCCGTAATGGGTACCTCGGTTCAGTACACCACTCTTCTTTTATCAGCTTGTGCATCTTTATTCATGATGCTCTGGCTTGCAGCTACACCATTGAAGTCTGCAATTAACAGAGCAGAAGCTCAAATACGGAACATGGATGTTCAAATTGCTGTATCTTATCCATCTGTTCAAGAAGAAGAAATTGTTAGAAATGAAACAAGGAGGAATGATGACGAATCAATAGGTCGGCTGGAAAGCAGGGTAAAGGATCAGTTGGATGCTACATCTGTTACTAGCTCGGTCTATGATTTGCCAGAGAATATTCTGATGACAGAACAAGAAATCCGTTCGATCCCTCTAGAGGAAAGCAAGTTGGATGTAAAATTCTCTGCATCTGAAGTTCGGAGTCTTGAGGAAGACTCTGATGTAAAGGAACAGTCTGTATTGCAGTCAACGGTGGTTAATGAGGTTAGTGATAAGGATTTGGTTGTTGAAACAAAGATGGCATATATGGAACCAGTGAGTCCTGTGGTGAAGACTGTTACCATGGAGAATAACAGTAAGTTCATTGAAAAAGATGTTGAAAGAGTTTCATGGGAAAGAGAGGAAGTTACCAAAGCTGCTCCTGCAAGCAACTTTGCTGTTGGTTCTGATGGTCCACCTTCATTCCGCAGCTTAAGTGGGGAAGGGGGAAGTGGGACTGGAAGCCTTTCACGGTTGCAAGGTTTGGGGCGTGCTGCTCGGCGACACTTATCAGCCATCCTTGATGAGTTTTGGGGACATTTATATGATTTTCATGGGCAGTTGGTTGCTGAAGCCAAGGCAAAGAAAATAGATCAGTTGTTTGGCGCTGATCAAAAGTCAGCCTCTTCTACAAAAGTGGATTCTTTTGGAAAAGACATGAGTGGTGGATATTGCATTTCACCAACCACTACGGGAATGGAATCACAAATTAATTCAAGTTTATATGATTTAGTGAAGCAGCAAAGGACACCCGGAAGTATTGATTCATTGTATGGATTACAAAGAGTTTCATCACCGTCACCTTTGGCCAACCGTATGCAGATATTGGGTGCATATGATAATACTACTAATAATAATGCTTATGATTTGAGTGAGATAAGATACTCTAGCCTGCGTGTTCCACCATCTTCAGAGGGTTATGAGCACCAACAACCAGCTACAGTTCACGGATACCAGATGAAGTCATATATTGAAGGTTTGGCAAAAGAAAGGCTTGAAGCTTTACAATCCCGTGGAGAGATCCCGACATCAAGATCTATAGCCCTTGGTACATTGAGCTATACACAGCAACTTGCTATAGCCTTAAAACAGAAGTCCCAGAATGGTCTAACCCCTGGACCAGCTCCTGGTTTTGAGAAAGTTGCTGGCTCTAGAAGCATATCTCGACAAACTGAAAAATCAAACTACGGTGTTCCATCTTCTGGAAATACCGATACTGTTGGTGCAGCAGTAGCTAATGAGAAGAAGTATAGTAGCATGCCAGATATCTCAGGATTGTCAATGTCCGCAAGGAACATGAATTTGCCCAACAACAAGAGCGTACAATGGGATCCTGTGAGTGCAAGAGGAGGGTATGGTGCATCTTATGGTCGCTTATCCAATGAATCATCGTTATATTCTAACTTGGGGTCACTGGTTGGAGTACCCTCGGCTTATGATGAAATATTTCAATCAAGAGGTGGCTACAGAGATGCCTACACTTTGTCACAGAGTGCAACAACTGGGACCGGATCGCTTTGGTGTAGACAGCCGTTTGAGCAGTTTGGTGTAGCGGAGAGGAAAAGTGCTGTTGGTGAGGAGATCAAGAATAGATCGAATACAATAAATATTGACAACAACTCTTCCTCTACTGTTGATGCTGAGGCTAAGCTTCTGCAGTCGTTCAGGCACTGTATTCTAAAGCTTATTAAACTGGAAGGATCCGAGTGGTTGTTTGGACAAAGCGATGGGGTCGATGAAGAACTGATTGACAAGGTAGCTGCGAGAGAAAAGTTTATCTATGAAGCTGAAACTAGAGAAATAAACCTGGTGGGTCATATGGGTGAGCCAATGATTTCTTCAGTTCCTAATTGTGGAGATGGCTGCGTTTGGAGAGCTGATTTGATTGTGAGCTTTGGAGTTTGGTGCATCCACCGTGTCCTCAACTTGTCTCTCATGGAGAGTCGCCCTGAGCTCTGGGGAAAGTACACTTACGTTCTAAACCGCCTTCAGGTATAAAACAACATTTATCTTGTCTGAAAACCGTCATTTTACAGTTTCAAAATATTGACATGTATGGATATGAACAGGGAGTAATTGATCCAGCATTCTCAAAGCTTCGAACACCGATGACACCGTGCTTTTGCCTTCAGATTCCTGTCAGCTATCAGAGAGCGAGTCCACCACCTTCAGCTAAAGGAATGTTACCTCCGGCTTCAAAACCAGCCAAAGGCAAATGCACAACCGCAGTCACACTTCTTGATCTTATCAAAGACGTTGAAATGGCAATCTCGTGTAGGAAAGGCCGGACCGGTACAGCTGCAGGAGATGTGGCTTTCCCAAAGGGGAAAGAGAATTTGGCATCGGTTTTGAAGCGTTATAAGCGTCGGTTATCGAATAAACCGACAGGTATAAATCAGGATGGACCCGGTTCAAGAAAAAACGTGACTGCTTATGGATCAATGGGTTGAACTAAGCTCCTCTGCTTAATAGTTAATTGTGTATTAATATAAGGAAAAATGTATGTTCGTTGCTTCAGAATTTTCGCTCCTTTTTTTTCTCTCTTAATTTGGTTGTAATGTTAATATGTTATGTTTATATGGTCAGGTTTTATATCTTAAAATAAATAAAAAAATAAAATTAAAATCTGTTATGAATGTTATATTTAAAAAAATTAAAATTAAATTGAATCATTAAAGAAATAATTGCGTTTGAACTGTTAAATCATTAAAAATCTTATTACGTAGCAGAGTAGCTGACACGTGTCCTTATCAAATCTTTCTTCTCGAATCGTCTTCTGGTTCCTCAAATTCTTTAATTTCTGGGGTAAAAAATTCAGCAAACTAAAAACAATGGGTTATGTTATCTATATATCGTTTCCGGCGATTCTTCTCCTTTTGATCGTAGCTATCGCCTTTTATCTCATCGGAAAGAAAATCGGCCGGCGAGAAGGCATGTATACACCGCAGTTGGCTGGTTTACCTGCACCGCCGCAAAAAAGCTATGGAGAGAAGCCACCGGAGGTTTAGCAATAAGCCAATAACAGTTCTGTTGTGTATGATGATGATGTAAACAAACATACTTCCCAGTTCTTGTTCAGTAAGTGTCACTGTTGTAATGTTATGTTACTTAGGCCGACTCCGAAACCAAATAAAAAATTCTCTGTTTATTGGGCCTGAACACTCGGTTCCGTTTTCTATTTTTACGTACTCACTTCGTAACGTTTTACCTCAAGACGTACAAAAATGCAACTTAGAAACGACACGGCGTTTTAAATATTCTGGGTATTTTTTTAGTTATAACTTGACCCAACGCAGAAAAGTGAATAATATATTTCATAGACTGCGTGCGTCCTTTAGGTGCTTGAAAAGATGACCATGGCAGCTAATCTCGCGAAACGGCTGATCGGAAACCGTTCGAATCAGATCCTTGGAACTTTCATCTCTAGCTCAGGTGCGGCTACTTCCGTCGCTAGGTCTTTCTGCTCGTCAACTACTCCGATTACCGCAACGCTCTTCCCAGGCGATGGGATCGGTCCCGAGATCGCTGAATCCGTCAAACAGGTTTCTCTCATCCTAATATGTTTTCTAATTTGGAGATATAGGTAGGAGAGAATTGTTTGATTTGAATTCTGAATTGTGTACGATTTAGGTGTTTACAACAGCTGGTGTGCCAATTAATTGGGAAGAACACTATGTAGGGACGGAGATAGATCCGAGAACACAGAGCTTCTTGACATGGGAAAGTCTCGAATCTGTTCGTAGAAACAAAGTTGGTTTGAAAGGTCCAATGGCTACTCCAATTGGGAAAGGTCACCGTTCTTTGAACCTGACTCTTAGAAAAGAGCTGAATCTATATGCCAATGTTAGACCTTGTTATAGTCTTCCTGGTTACAAAACTCGTTACGATGATGTTAATCTCATTACCATCAGAGAAAACACAGAAGGAGAATACAGTGGCCTTGAACATCAGGTTTTTGTTTCTTCTATCTATCTATTCAACATTTCAGGCCAGTTCTTAGTGTTTCTGATCATTGTTTTGTGTTTCCTGACTCATAATAGGTTGTTAGAGGTGTAGTGGAAAGTCTTAAAATCATTACTCGTCAAGCGAGTTTGAGAGTTGCAGAGTATGCGTTTCACTATGCCAAGACTCATGGACGAGAGAGAGTTTCTGCAATTCACAAAGCCAATATAATGCAGAAAACTGACGGTCTTTTTCTTAAGGTCTCCAGAATTTATATAACATTTTCTTCTAGGGAGATGAAAATCGATGATTATTGTGTCTGATTAGTTTGTTTACCGTTTGTACTAAGGCAGTGTTTCTATTTTCCCCTTTTCTTTAGTGTTGTCGTGAGGTTGCTGAGAAGTATCCTGAGATAACTTACGAGGAGGTTGTTATTGACAACTGCTGTATGATGGTAAGCAACGACACTGGATCTACAATTTTAGTGTTTTTCCACTGTTTTTACTTGCTGAAGAAGTGCATTATTGTATTGACTATTGACTAATAATCTTGAGATGCCTGCAGCTTGTGAAAAATCCAGCACTTTTTGATGTCTTGGTGATGCCAAATCTGTACGGTGACATTATCAGCGATTTGTGTGCCGGATTAGTTGGAGGACTAGGATTAACTCCAAGGTGAAACATTGGTTCCCTCATCTTGAGTGTTATTTAGTATGATAATAATCTTAAAAGGCCTCATTATCTTTGATGCAGTTGTAATATCGGGGAAGATGGTGTAGCTCTTGCTGAAGCAGTTCATGGTTCTGCACCTGATATAGCTGGAAAGGTTTGTGATTGAAACAGTTTTATCATTTCAATTTCATCATATGCTCAGATATTACTACCCCTACAAAATAGGTAAACTCGTTATCGTGCTGATTTTGGATATGTAGAACTTGGCAAACCCAACAGCTCTGCTTCTAAGTGGAGTGATGATGTTGCGACACTTGAAGCTCAACGAACAAGCAGAACAAATCCACAGTGCAATCATAAACACAATAGCAGAGGGCAAATACAGAACTGCGGATCTTGGAGGTAGTTCGACCACAACGGAGTTCACAAAAGCCATATGTGATCATCTCTGAACATGATTCTTCTTTGGGGCTTAAGCCTTTTTTAGCCTCCAAATTCTTGTTATTTGTTTTTCCTGTTTCTTATTTACGATTAGAATAAAAAAACGGCAAGGGCTTTTCTCTCTTGATGAGTTTGTTTGTGTCTTTTTTAATTAACTGCTGTAAGGCAAGGATTCATAAGACAGGAAAAGTAATGTTATTTCCGAATCCAGCATAAGAGTTTTGTTCAGTTTCATTTAGTTTAATCAGATCATGAACATAAAAGTATTCATAACCACTCAGATTCCTCTTTTCAATTGTTTTTTTGTATACTTTGATTGTTGTGAATATCTTCTTATTCTGTGTTATTTGTGTTGATGTTTTTATGTGAAAATCGTGTTGTCACATATACGACATCAGGTTGAACAATACGATTCTAGCGGATGAAAAGCATAGTTATATATTTATGGTTTCAGATGAGATAAATTCTCCTTTTCTAATATAATTTAATTATTTGTGTGAAGTAACATACAAATATTGTAATGACGTGTAATAGAGGATTCAAAAAGGGTCCAAAAATAAAAAAAATTGTTAAAAGAAAAAAAGGCCTCGAAAATAATTGCCTAAGGCCCTTCAAAATTCTGAGACGGACACACAAATAAATATATCATATTTTATTAATTATCCAATTCAAACCTTTCTTTATTATATATAATAATTGAACCTTAATTTAGAAAAAGTAATCACACAGGAGACATAAGAATGTTCGACCAGAACTCAAACTTGTGTCTATTTGATTTCTAAGAACACATCTTTCTTGAATTTCTTACATAGTGCCTGTACAGCCGAGTCAATCCTTGCATTATCCTGTACAATAAAAAATCTTATGATCCCCTGAAGATGAGGAAATAAATAAGACCAAGATCTTGTGTTTGTACCTTTCCCTTCAAGCAGATGATGATTGGACCTTGTCTCGATTTCCGGTAACACCCTGAGAAGAATACTTAGGTTAAACAGAGACTTTAGATGCTCTTAATGTTAAAAATTAACTTTAGATAGATTATACCGAGATAAATGTCAGGGAACTCAAGACCAAGTTTGGAAAGAGGCTCTGCAACTTCAACCTGATAGTGACATGTTTGTTTAATAGCTCAAAGCAAAAAATCCATTGGCGAAATGGAAAGTGAAACATACATCTGTTAAAGATGTCATCAAGCGTCTTGACACATATAGCTCAACGAGTGATGTACCCAATTTAGTAAGCTCAGTCAAACATTCCCACTCCTTCTCAAGTTCCTCAGTGCTTGTAGCAGCTAGAACAATCACATTACGACACTTGATCTACACCAATAATTTAATGATCATTTGAGGATGGAATGATAATTCTAAACTAGTATGGAGTAGTGAGAGTGTTTACCAATGGCACAGAAAGCTTTTCATGATGTAATAGTTCAGTAATTCCTTCAGGTAACTGTGCCATCTAAAAAAACACGCAATCAACTTGGTGAGGAACTAACATTTAGCTTATATTGCTGAAATATTAGATATGTATACTCAAGACCGACTCACCTCATTCCTGTCACCTGTGCACTGCTCGCTTATAAGATGCCTAAGGTATTCCTCAAACTCTTCATCAGGTGCCTGAATAACCAACATTATTAGCCTCTCACATTACAAGTTTACAACTATTTACACTCATTTATCGAAACCATCTTAACTATGTGTTTGTGCTAAAATGAAAGGGATACATACCAGACGAACCCCAAATGCCTTAGCAACACCAGCCAAAGTAACATCTGAATGCAAAGGACCAACTCCTCCATATATAAATACCTTCAGAAAACATCGAGAAGAGGAAATCTGTCAGTCATATCTTACCAATACAAAACCTCTTTTTGATTCTGTTTAAATGACTTACCATATCACTGGTAGACCTTTGGCGGTCAACTTCCTCGGATACAGAATCTATCTGATTAAAGAAATACAGTGAAGCAGAGTTACAGAGATTAATAAACCGATAGAACAAAAACATTAACATTTTCTGATTAGCATGTTTCCATGGGTGAACATTGATGCAACAAAAACAATTGTGTAATTCTCACTCACATCATTCCGGAGAACAGCAGTTTGTTGCACCGACCAACCAACAGAAGTCAACTTTTTACACAGAGACAGTCCTAATTGATCCTCAACAGTGCCAGACCTGAGCTATGGAACAGATAAATGGGTCGGAAGAACTTCATTGTACCTAGTAGATAAGTAACCAAAGCAAGACCCTTTCAACGTATGGTTGACCTAACTCTAACGTCATATATATCTATACATGTATGTACAATGTTCTGTTAACCTAAACAACTACAAATGACGAGCCTGACGATAAGAATTAACGACTTACAAAATCTCATCGCCAACAGCAATAACTGAGGCCAAAAGCACCTCGTGTTTCTGTGATTCAGTATCTACGTCATTTTTACGTGATGAAGGTTTCTTGACTCTTCCTGCCCTCTCTAATCTCCCATCAGAAAGCAAATAAGCAGGTTTGAATTTCTCTTTACTGTTAGTGTCATTCACAGACAATAATGCATTGGGAACAGTATCATGAATACTTCCAATTGATGTATATCTGTATATTCAGAAAAGAAACATAACATAAGAAGATTTGGGCAAGAAAGAAAAATCTTGTTAAAGTGAAAACTCTGGAGAAGGACATTTACCCTTGGTCATAAAGACTGCAATACTTGACCTTGCAAGTTAGGAGAAATGCCCAAACATCTCTGGATAGGAAATATTGAAGAAAAAAATCAGAACAAAGAACCAAAACCCAAACATCAAATGAGAATAAGAAGAGATCACAGCTCCGTAAAATTGCTCTAGTTTTCCAAAGCCTTTATTTGGGTTAAGACTACCATATTTTGGCTGTATCAAAGAAAGTGACCACCAAAGTTGATGGCTAAGGAGAAAATAGATACCTATATGACCAATCCAATATAGGATTCACCCTCATAAAGGCCGGCCATCCAGGGGAACTAGGAGAGAATTGCTCTTGACCAACCTGGAAAAATTTAGTGGGAAGTAACCAATCAAATTGATCACATTTTATAAGTAAAAATCTTGAGATTTGAAGTGAAGCTAACCGCAGTAGGATCACCAATTCGGACACCAAGAAAAATAGCTCTGATAGGGTTAGCCTTTAATAAAGCCTCCAATCCAGATTTGAAATCCTGGCGAATGATATCAAGATGCAGATTGTAACTGTCCATATAGAATAAGATGATTAGCTAACCAGTCCAAAGATATAAATAGAGAAAAAAAAAATAAACTTTGAGGCACAAAACTATTTTTACGTTTTGGCTGCATCATATGTAAAAGCATTGATTTCAGTGAAAGCAGAAGGGCTCTCAAAATATATGGTCCGGACTGGAAAATTCAATAGACCTCCATTAGAACAACTCAGATCTTTCTTATGCAAAAAATAGCCAGCTCTAAGAAGGTGCAACAACACCTAAAATAATGATGAGATTCACAAATTATTACTTAGGAAACCAGAACAAAAAAATACAAGAGATTTAACTTACAGTCGAGTCTTTTCCTCCATTGAAACTAAAGGCGACTTCTTCAATACTACAGAAGTCAACAAGTGTGATATTTATAATTGCATTTATTGATCTTGACAATAATCAACAAACATAATGTAATATTTTGTGCAACATACACAAACAATGAACATGACAAACAAGAAATGAACAGAAAACATCTTTAATTTCCTAAAGATATTGGACAACACTTATAACTATTGGTTAAGGTCTTGCCCAATCCAGTCGATTAAAAAGCCATTAAAGATAAGTTACGAAACAGAGGCGTGATCATTACTCTAATAACAGTGACAAATCCATGATTACTGTGTTAATGACAAGATCCTTCATATGTCATATAATTCATCATCCATAATGACAAGATATATTTTTTTCAGTGTTCAAACAGCATCCAATCAAATAGAGTTATATTTTTCAGATTGAATCCAAAGAGTTTAAATCTCCAGAAATAAAATCAAACAAAGATAAGATGTCAACTTTGATTATCATGAAAATGAATCTGAAGAGAAAAGAGAGAGAGAGAGAGCTGACGAGTAAAGAGCAAGAGCTCTTCTAATAACGAAGATGGCGTTATTGTATTTGGTCTTCAGTCTCTTGTCTTCACTTTCTCCGATCGCTTTGTCGATCTCCATCTCTCAGTCCTGTGGTAAAATGCGAAAATTCAAAATCTAAAAAAAACAAAGCAGTTGTTTCGAGTAGATTTAGGAAAGTATAGTCTCATACCTTATTCCGATGACTCGAGAATCCCGTCGGAAGTATTTAGATCGCCGGAGAAGACGAGAAGAGAACAGAGAAATTATATTGTTCGCTTCGGAGAAAAGAGAAATTATAAACGGAGTTTTATGTATATTTTATTTTTATTTTTCCAAAGTTTAAGTTTTTTCTAATGCCACACCTAATTTATCTAAAACCCAACAAAAAAATAATCGGAAAATCAGATTAAAAAACAAAAGGAATGAAAATATTGACAAGAGAACAAAAAATCAACTTAAAAACAGAGAAAGACAAAAAAAATATTTTTTATTAACAATATATTTTTATTAAAAACTACATTTTTTAAAATAAATATATTTTCTATTTAATGTTAGAATTTAATATTTAATGTTTGACTTTAATATTTATTATTTAGGTGTTAGAATTTAGTATTTATGAGTAGATTATAGTATTTAGTGTTTGAGTTTAATATTTATTATTTAGGGTTTAGAGATTATAATTTAGTATTTAATTTTAGGGTTTAGTATATAATGTTTGAGTTTAGTATTTAATGTTTAGAATTTATATAATTTTCTTAAAATAAAATCTAATTTCTAATTTAATTGAATTATGAAATGGTAATTTTATTTTAAATTAATTTTAGTGTTATTTATGAAATATTAACTAAATTTAGTGGTATTTAAGAGAATTGCCCAAAAATAAATCAATAAATTTTCATCAACAACGTTTTACCTATGTGAAGAAGTTATTTACCATAAAGATATTTTACAATTTTAAATTATTATTTCTAGTGAACAAGTTTCTTTTTTTTTTGGTAAAGATAGATTATAAACCATATTTCAATTTTTAAATAAGGTATAGTATTAACAGGATTATATGACACATTCTGTTTTTGGTTATATACATGAACCAGAAATTTAGCAAATTCTATTCACATACATTGAACCTGATAAACCAATGGTTATTAAATTAGCTCAGATGAAATACTCTTAGACGCCTATCGTCGTGACCATACACGTCTTCTCAAGCCACGTTCGTCTCTACCATTTCTTAATACCAAAATGATTCTAAATAACTGAAAAAAACTATAAAAATATCAAAAAATGAATTGGGGATTGTAATATCATCGTCACATGGTAAACATCATTAGATTAACCAAACGGAATCTTTAGTGTTTGTCTAAAATAAGCACGTATATAATTATAGAGAAGCATGATTGATTGATACCAGAGCCGGCACTGAGTTCAATCGGCTAAAAGGGTAAAAAAGAAAAAATTGGCCTTTCATATATAGTAAAAAAAAAAAAAATTTGGTTCCTAGCACGTAAATTTTTCGTGAGACCCCAAGCGAATGCTCGTGCTCTGATTGATTATTGTGTTCTTTGAGTGAATAGATCATGGAAGAGAATCTCAGAATATACCTTATTAATTTATTATATGTCATTGAATATAAGAGTTTATTCTACATCCTAACAATTTTTTAACCAGAGATGTTGGAATTTGATTTTACTAAATATTATGAAACAATTGGTATATACGAAAAAGGAACACAAATACATTAAACAAATGAATAGCTTAATAACTAATGGCTATTATATTAGTTACAAAAGATAGCCTCAAATTTCACATTTTATAATATTCAACAACAAGTTATATATATACCTTTTTTCATTTCATGGTTGTTATTAGTTCCTAAGAAGCTGGAATCTATCGTCAGTTAATAGACCGAGCAAACCACAACCATTGAGGCTAGCATATTTCACGTCTTGAAGCTGATGATGACTTGACAATGGCAACCGTTGAGTGATAGTAAATGTTGAAGGATCTTGCAAGATGAGTTCTCTAGTGGACTCATCACAAGATGCAAATAGTTGTTTCCTTTCCTCGCCAAAGTCTATGATCGCTGTTCTTGGTAAACGGATGGTATCTACAGAAGCTCGTGTAGATGACAGTTTCTGATAATAAGAATCAGTACCTCTTCTTTTGAGACAAACATGAGATCCGTCTACACTATTACTGTTACTGACTCCTGTTTGACTCGATGAAGGCTGAGTTGGGACTGTATCATCAGAAGATACAACTCTTGGTCTATAAGAAGCTACTATATGATCACTGCGAGGACAATAGGAGGAGGATATGCAAACTCCTGGGTTTCCTGTTTCTGAAACCAGTGATGGCCTAAACAAAAGAGAAAGTTATAACAGCTAAAAGCCTAGAAAATGCATTATAAAGTTCTGTGATCGCTGTTTCAATGTCAGAGAAACATAAACACTCACCTTCCCTCGCTGCCACTAATGTTCCACTGACACAGCCCGATAGAAGAAGCAGATAAGAGGGTACGGACATCAGAAGTTGGCGTGGAAATGGTGGAGAGATGATGTATAGTATGAACTGGATTGGTTGTTAAGCCAGTCAATGATGCGAAAGGTCCTGTGGTTTGACGCATATCAAATACTAAAACCATTCCATTTTGTAGTCCAGCATACATATGGTGAGAGCTGTTGAGATCCCAGGAGCAAGACCAAGGTGCAGCAGGTAGATCATAAGATAAGACAGTGTTGTGGCTCTCCAAGCTTATAACAGATAATTTTTTTCCTAAAGAACCAAATACTGCAAGCCGGTTACTGTGAGGGGAAAGGTGAAGATCTTTAATTGCTCTAGTGGTAGGAGGCAATAAAATATCATCAAGGTCACCTGAATGTAGGCTCATCTGTAATATATTAAAAAGTTCGTATAGTTACATCAACTGGTGTAAGATCAAAAATAAGAGGCCAAAAAATAAAAAAACCTACTTGTGTAAGCACAAACGTTCCACCAACACCTGAGAGCCTACGCGCCAATAATAAAATTTGTCTACCACCATCTATGTCAAATATACGGCCACCATTAACCAGCAGTTCTCCCTAAAAGAATTGTATGAACATGAACTTTATAATTTACATTAGACACATTAACACAATGGGACTGAGATGGAACACTATGCCACACCTGATGTCTGAAGATGCAAGAATGAGCCTGTCCTTGGTGTTCTTCGTAGATCTTATTACCTGCAGGCATGCACTTACAACTGTTTAGAAGGATATACACATTGAATTTCAATGGAAAAATAAAAACAAAGTTGCCTGTGTTGCAACCATGAAACATATTTTGTGTTCTTACTGCTTACCAGGTACATAGTGCTCCTGAGAAGCCACATTAGCTAGCATCTGCAAAACAAAATATCTAGCTTTGATGCTAACTAGAGGAGAAACATGTATAATAGTTTTGTGCAGGGAAAAACCAAAAATATAATCTTAGGTCGGAGGGATATTAAATGGAAACTCTTTGTCAAACTAAATAACTTAGTATTCCAGATTTGCCAAGCTAAACTAAGCATAAAATATAATAACGTGTCCAGGCATAAAGCAGAATGCCAAAGAGTGACAACATTATAACACACTCTTAATGTGTACCTTCTTCAGCTTATTAACTTCTAACCGCAGCTCTGCTTCCCTTTTTTTCCATTGAGCTTCTCTGTTACAAAAACTTGCAGTCTGCATGACATGAAAGAAGATATTGTTAAACGCTACACACATATATACCTGTCAACTGACACAGACTACTTATAAAGAACACATTAGAGACGCTTTAGGAAAATGTTCTTCTGAATGATTTGAATTCAACTCAAAGAACTATATGATCAGTCATTTCTCTTACCGTGTGTTCAATTGAACTTAACTTGGCCTCGAGAAATAATATTCTCTGCAAACATCAGCAAAGAAAAACAAATATTAGATTTGATACTGTGACTTGTATTTTGGAAAAAAAAAACTCCATTAATGAGACCTTATGTGCTTCATCATCTACTGCAGCAACCCTTGATGCATAAATTTTCCGAACATCTCTCAGACTACATGTTTTGTTACATTGAGGACACTATAAAACGAAGCCAAAGTAAACTCTTTGAGTAAGATAAATTATCAATAACAACAAAGGAAATTGATAAACCACACACCTTCCCTGCACTACGCCGCTGCTGTAACCATTTCTTAATACAGGAAAATCCATACAAGTGTCCACAAGGAAGACAACTATTCAATCACACAAATGAAGAAGAAATCAGAAGATTATTATTCATATTATATGTTGACTGAGTGAAATTGAGATTACCAAACTTGGTGTTCGCCACCACTAGTCCAAACTTCCATACAGATTAAACAGAATAATCCTTCAGTCTCGCAGTGTTTCCATTCCACTTCTTCCTGCGATCCTGAAGATGAACAAACTCCTTGTGATCTTTTCTCATTCTCTTTCTCTTCACTATCCTTCAGTGAAACCCTAGGTGAGTCAACAATATCGATGTATTCCCTGGTTTGGTCTTCTTCTTCGGTGTCTTCTGCTTCTTCTTCTTCTTCATTGTCATCGGACTCATCTTCTTCTTCTTCTTCTCCCTCAGATTCGTAGGATTCTACAATTGTTGTTCCGCCACCTCTAACGGGGTTACGCCGGCGAGGAGGCATTACGGCGAACACAAAATTCAGCGCCAAACAACTGGGTCCGTTTACGTTTCTGTATCTGACAATAAGAAGACCAAAGATTTCGATGACTACTTCTGAGATTTCCAAGGGTTATACATGTTGAACAGACCCGCTAAATCACTCGGAGAGTTTAAAATTTGAATTAAAAAGTGAAAATAATAATAAATGCTGTGGGCGTGCGCTAAATCAATCGGAGACTTGTGAAACTGAAGAGTGATATTGAAGAGATAGATTGATTTTGAATAACAAAAATAATTTATATATTTCTTTTTTATTTAATTTAAAGATCATCTCCTCTCTCTGTCTCTATCTCATTTGCTCGAATATCGATCGCCGGGAAAAAAATCGCCGAAGATCTCTTCGATCAATCCAACGGTTTGATTTTCGTCTCCTCAGATCTCACAGACCATACTCTAAGACTGATTCGTAACAAGCGTAGCGGAAGGTTATTGTTGTAAAGTATTTCGAGTTCTGAATATTTAGGGATTCAAATCATGCTTGATCGATCCATTTGAGTTCTCATTTCTCTGTGAATATTCATGTACTTTGGAAAACCTAAATTTTCTCAATAAGGTTTTGTTTCTAGTGTGTAAGCAATGTTTAAGAAGATCATGAAGGGGGCACACCGAAAGGCCTCTAGAACTGAGGTGAATCACTCGTCTATGTTTGGGTTTGATCCACCTGGTCCTGGATCCAATATGGTTGTAAATCATGCGTCTCGTGTGGTTCCTTCTTCTCCAGGTTCAATGGCTACGACTACACAACCGCCGCCTCCTATGTATTCAGTTGAGCCTCTTCCGTTGTTTAGAGATGTGGCTGTTTCTGAGCGTCAATCCTTGTTCCTGAGGAAACTCCAGATTTGCTGTTTTCAATTTGATTTTTCAGATACGTTGAAGGATGCGAGAGAGAAGGAGATTAAGAGACAAACTTTACTTGAGCTAGTCGATTTTATACAGTCTGGATTAGGTAAGCTCACTGAAGTTTGTCAAGAAGAAATGGTAAAGATGATTTCTCTTAATATATTCCGGTGTCTTCCTCCGGCTTCACACGAGAATACAGGTCAAGAGCCTACAGATCTTGAGGAAGAGGAGCCTTATTTGGAACCATCTTGGCCTCATTTACAGCTAGTATATGAGTTGCTCCTGAGATATGTTGTTCCTTCTGATACAGATACAAAGGTTACTAAACGGTATATTGACCATTATTTTGTGTCGAGGTTGCTTGAGCTGTTTGAAACTGAAGATCCAAGAGAAAGGGACTACTTGAAAATGATTCTTCATAGGATTTATGGGAAGTTTATGATCCACAGGCCGTTTATTAGGAAAGCAATGAACCATATATTCTATAGGTTTATTTATGAAACAGAGAGACATAGTGGGATTGGGGAGCTTTTGGAGATTCTGGGTAGTATTATTAATGGGTTTGCCTTGCCAATGAAGGAGGAGCACAAGCTCTTTTTGATCAGAGCTTTGATACCACTGCATAAGCCAAAACCAATTGCTATGTATCATCAGCAATTGTCTTACTGCATTGTTCAGTTTGTGGAGAAAGATTATAAGCTTGCGGATATAGTGATTAGGGGATTGTTAAAGTTTTGGCCTATGACAAATTGTACAAAAGAAGTTCTCTTTCTTGGTGAACTTGAAGAGGTTCTTGAGGTAACACAACCTGTTGAGTTCCAACGCTGTATGGTCCTTGTGTTCCAACAGATTGCTCGGTGCCTCAGTAGCTGTAATTTTCAGGTTAGTATTCTCTTACTGGTTGGTCTATCTTTTCAATCTGTTCATTGAAGGGGTTATCATTTATGCATATTAACCCTCTAAATGCCTAAGCTTTTGTTATTTTGTTTCTCCTACCAGAATCTATGCCGTCTCATCATTTCGTTGCTAAACGAATTGTTCTATAGCTTCACTCGTCTTGATTCAGCTCTGCAAGACAATTTATTGAAACCATTAATTTTGCTTTGTCCATATGTCATTGAATACTCAGTTGACAAATAAGCTCAAAACTTTTTGAAGAATTTTGGTTGATTAGTTGGAATAATTAATGCTTAAATGTCTAATGTTGACCATCAAATGCAGGTTGCAGAACGAGCTCTGTTCTTATGGAACAATGATCACGTAGTAGTTTTAATAGCTGAGAACAGAAGTGTGATCCTTCCGGTCATATATGCTTCACTGGAGAAAAACATAGAGTCTCACTGGAACCAAGCGGTTCATGGTCTAAGCGAGAATATAAAGAGAATGTTCATGGAGATGGACCCTGAACTCTTTGAAGAATGCCAGCAACAGTACGAAGAGAAACAATCCAAATCGAAACAAGTCGAAGAACAACGCTTAAGTAGGTGGAGAAGATTAGATGAGGCTGTTGAGGAGCGAGAAAGAGAAGATCATATGATCACTTGACTTGACTGACTTGTTAGAAATTTACCAAATCATCAACTAATGATACTTTTTCACTAATATGCCCAATCATTCTATTCTATTTATTTGTTTTAATCTTTAAGCAGGTCAACTGATTGTTAGTTATATAATTTGTTTGAAGAGAAATTTTTTCTTTATTGGATAAAATTACATTAATTTTTTATTTGGACATAAATACCATTTTTTTAACAATATACTTTTATTAAATATTATTATTTTTTATTTAGTGTTATGCTTTAATATTTAATGTTTGACTTTAATATTTATTATTTAGTGTTTGGTTTTAATATTTATTATTCAGGGTTCATAATTTTGATTTAGAGAATAGAATTTAGTATTTAATATTAGGGTTTAAAATTTTGATTTAGAGAATAAAATTTAGTATTTAATATTAGGGTTTAGTATATAGTGTTTAAGTTTAGTATTTATATAATTTTTTAAAATAAAATTAAATTTTTAATTTAATTGAATTATTAAATAATAATTTTGTTTTAAATTAATTTTAGTGATATTTATAAAATATAAATTAAATTTAGTGGTATTTAAGATAATTGACCTGGTTTGAATTGAAAAGTTTGTATGTAACGGAAATATAGATAGTGAATTATTAAAAAAAAATGTAATGAATTGAGATTTTCTTTTAATAAATTGATTAAAAATATATGTGGATAAATATATTTGACTTTTTGTCTGGAACTATGCCACATGTAACTGAGGCTCTGGCATGATTGGATACTATGCTGGATTACGCTAGCATTACAGCGAAGTAACCGTTTCAACCCAATAACTGCTTGACAGCTCACCAAAAAATCCATAAACTGCTGTTGTATAGTAGACTGACCGTAGTTGATCATATCAGACCTTTTTTTAACTTAGCCTCCAACTTTCATAAATATCACATAGTCACCCCAATAGTTCCTACTCTCTTCATTTTACATTTTTTGGACTTTGTCCATTAAACCAATCGGTCTTCAAACATCAGCAACCTTGCTTTTTCACGTCTACGTATGATATTTCCATAAGATATTAGATCATAATTTTGGTGTAAACCGTATTAGAAACTCTTACTTGAATTCTTAAGAAGTTGATGCCCTTAATCGAAAATACTCAAAAGTTTCGGGACTTAATAAAAAAATTAAGTCGACCCAGCAGCTTTCAATTCATCAACTTGTGGAAGCATTCCTTTTCCGCTGTCTCCAGAAAATTTTCAACTTTTTGTCGGAAAAAAAAAACAGCGCTTCGTTTTCTGAGAAGCAAAGGTGAAATAAATCAGTAAGTTTAAATCTTTTACATCTTCTACCGATGACGGTTGCGCCGGGAAGAGCTCGTTCAGACTATGATTAC
Organism: Leavenworthia alabamica; assembly: GCA_000411055.1. Lineage (NCBI taxonomy): Eukaryota > Viridiplantae > Streptophyta > Magnoliopsida > Brassicales > Brassicaceae > Leavenworthia > Leavenworthia alabamica. Next base: position 53,284 of record KE156832.1, read on the forward strand.
CTCATCAAGCTACTTCTCATTGGCGATAGCGGTCAGCTTCTTAATCTAATTCAAAAAATTCTCACAAATGTCTGTCTGTTTTTTGCGATTTTAATTAGGGTTTTACAGTTTTGACTTGTCTCCTTGTGTGTTGAATTGTTAGTTTAAGGTTGATATGTATGTTCAGGTGTAGGAAAAAGTTGCTTGTTACTACGTTTCTCAGATGATACTTTCACTACAAGTTTCATTACTACCATTGGGTATGATGTCTTCTTCTGTTTACTTAAACATTGTCTTTAAGTTTTGTGTAATAATAATACTCTTATTTCCAGAATTGACTTCAAGATAAGAACTGTTGAACTTGATGGGAAACGTATCAAATTGCAGATTTGGGACACTGCTGGTCAAGAACGTTTTAGAACTATCACTACAGGTTATAAAACATATGTTGATTCTTAGATCTAGAACTAGAACGTTTTGATTGATTCCTTAGTAATCTTGTATTGATGATATACAACTTGAGTGCTTAAAGCATATTACAGAGGAGCTATGGGTATCTTACTTGTCTACGATGTAACTGATGAGTCATCCTTCAACAGTATGTCTCTGTGTAAATTCTGCAATAACATATTATAATTAGATCATTAAGACTTGTGTTTCAACTGAACATGATTGTTTAAATCAGACATTAGGAACTGGATGAAGAACATAGAACAACATGCTTCAGATAATGTCAATAAAATATTAGTTGGTAACAAAGCTGATATGGATGAAAGCAAAAGGGTTAGCTGTATAATTACTTTCAAAGCTTATTATAGTTTTGTAGTATACTAATATGTTTGATCTTCTTCTTTAGGCTGTGCCAAAAGCAAAAGGCCAAGCTTTAGCTGATGAGTATGGTATTAAATTCTTTGAGACGGTGAGCTACACAAACTAAAAACATAACATTATTAGTTTGTTCTTAAGATTAGTGATGTGATTGTAATTGTTGCAGAGTGCTAAAACAAACCTCAATGTTGAGTCTGTTTTTGTTTCTATCGCAAAAGATATAAAACAAAGATTGACAGAAACCGATACAAAAGTAGAGGTAAGAATCGTGGCATATCATTTTTTGGCCAACATTGTAGCTGAAATGTATGTAATGTTATTGTTGATTTGTAGCCCCAAGGCATCAAGATCACTAAACAAGATGCTGCATCATCATCATCTTCTTCTTCAACAACCGAGAAATCGGCTTGCTGTAGTTACGTTTAGAAGTATGATTGTATCCATTTTCAATATATTGTCATCTATTATGTCTCAAATCAATGATCTTCCTAATATGGATGACTATGTTTGAGTCAAACAAACAAAAACTATGTTAGAGACTTTGAATTTATGAGAAATGAAACTGTTGTAATACTTTGAACCACAAGAAACCAAACCGATCACCACAAGCTTGTTATTGAACCGGACAAGACAATATAGGAGCATATACTTCAACTACAAAGGAAGAAAAAGGTAAGATTTATTAGTAAAAAAAGAGTGATGATATATAAGGGGTTTGGTTGTTTAAACAGACACATGTTTGGTAATAGCATATTCCTTTTAGAAGATCCTAATTCTCCCTTCCACTTTTTTCCCAATATAATATTAAACTAATAAATATTGTTATTTCTTTCAATGTCATCTTTACACCAATGAAAGTCCATAATTTTATTTTCATTTGCACCAATAATTAACATATTTTTTTCTTTTATTTTCAGTATTTCGTTTTATACAATCCTCATATATAGTATTTATGTACATAGTTTTAATGTTAATATATTATGTAAATTAAACATTTTAAATGTATTAAATTTCGAGAAAATAAATGAAATTATGTAATCAACATAGAGATATATGATATATTGGTTACACTGAACTGATAAATTATTACAGTCACTGGATACAGTGGTGACACTGAGCTTATAAATTATTTAAAAATAATAGTTTAAAGGAAAAGTGGAAAGAACACTATGAGTAATGTAATGGTTGTTTTCAATCCTTCTTTTAATTTGTCTCCATGACCTAAGACAAAGAGAAGCCATAAAAGCCCTAACTACATCCATTATTGAAACTCTCTTTGGCACAACACCCAAATACATAAAATATGGCCATTCCCTAAAGAAAGTGAAGCTGAAGAACCCTCTGAATCTGTCAGAAGATCTCATCTTAGTGGGGTTTGAGAGGTTCAAGTTTTTCTTTAGGGGATGGCCAAACCACATGAGTACTCAAAAAAGGTAAGAAGATTGAAGATTATGGGTGTAAATTGTGCTTATGTGTGGGTGTTGAGTGAAGGATCATCATCATCATTATCACTATAAGTATGGTGATGATGAGGATTGTGTGTGTTTGGAGCGATGAAGATTGCATGAAGATTGATGAAGACAAGCTAAATATGTGTCTTTTGTTATCCCTCGTTTGGGCAACTTCGATCCTTTGGCAAGCTTCGGTTCCCCTCCGGAATCAGCAGATTATTATATCACTATCTTACTGTCTATTTGTATCTATATATGTTCTTTGTTTATTGTGTTTCCGGTTTGTTTTGATGTCATGTCTTTAATTTTTGTGTTGAATATGTGTGTGTAGTGTTGTTATCATGTGTGATGCACATGCACCATTCAAGTGTGTTCCTATCCGTATGTTAATAACTTAATATTCGGTTTTTGTATCCAGGTTTCTCTTTTTTCCTCTGAACTTTGAGATCCGACACAGTCAGCTTAAGTTGATCAACCTCTAGTTTGAATTCTAAAATCTCTTCTTCATCCAAGGATGTCTTATCAACCTTTGACTCCAACCACTCCAGCTTAAAACAGGCTTGTGTCAGATCAGACAAATCCTTGAAAACTTGGCTGTGTAACATGAGCTGTGGTATTAAACACTTATATATACGTAAACTATACACTATATGTGAACCAAACATTAATTGGAAAATAAGATTATTTCGAAACCAATTGCATAGCAAGATTTGATAAAATCGAATATAACATTTCTTTCTATTTCTACTTGTTTTGCTTTTCTGTCTGTATGTTAAAGAATATCATAAATATATGTGAATTAAATTCGTAATGACAAAAATAAAATTAAAAATCATAATTATTGCCTTTTATCTTTTGTTTGTTTAATTGTACATCTGTGAAATTTATATTTAATTACTTAAAAAGATTTACAAAAGCGGATGAGAAGAAGACGAGGAGCTCTGTTTCCTTCTTAGACGAGACATCATAATCCAATAGACAAATCCTGCAATGATAAAACTAAAAAACAAAGCATTGTCGTAAACAACTACGAACCCATTTGAGATCTCCGACAAAGCTCCGATCTTGTGTAGAAAACCAGGCACCACTGGGATAATTCCAGCTACCAACGCCACAACAGCTGCAACATTATATCCCTTAGAGAAATAATATTCCCCAGAGGGACTCAAAGAGTATAAATCTTTAATGTTCAGCTTCATCTTCTTGATCAGATAATAATCGGCGAGAATTATGCCACCGATTGGACCAAGAAGAGCTGAATACCCAATTAGCCAAGTGTAAACAAAGCTCTCACTTGATTTAAGCAATCTCCATGGCTGAAACACGATTCCAAGAACAGCAGTCAACAACGCTCCTTTTCCGAATGTGAAAAACTTAGGGTTTAGATTCACAAGTGCGTTTGCTGGAGCAACCACGTTTGCAGCTATGTTTGTAGTGATTGTGGCAAGGGATATTCCGAGAATAGCGAGTAGAGTTGTGGCTAGGCCTCCGATTTGACCGAGAAGTTCAATTGGATTGGAGATGACTCTCCCAAAGATGATACTTGTGGAGGACGTAACAGCTACTCCAACAAACGTGAACAATCCCATGAAAACCGGAAGACCTACTTGACCGATGATTTGATCGGTTTGGGATTTGGCAAACCGGGAGAAATCAGGAATGTTTAAAGCTAGAGTTGCCCAGAAGCTTATGTTTGCTGTTAGAGAAGGGAAGAAGAGAGTCCAGAACTGAGCAGAGGTTAGTTTTGATGACAATGAAAGCATATGACCGAATCCACCGGCTTTGAGATAAGACCAAACAAGGAGACAAGAAGTAAGAGTGATCAAAACAGGAGCTGAGTACTTCTCCAGCTTTCTGATTCCATCCATTCCTCTCCAGACAATACAAAGCTGAGCCAACCAAAAGACGATGAAACAAGAAAACTCAAGCGGAGAAGTGCCAAGCCAAGGTAGTGTATGAGACAAAGCAGAGCTCTTAATGTGATTTGGTAATAGCAAGAAGATAGCTTCTCCTCCGATCCATGTCTCAATACCATACCATCCGCAACCAACTAATGCCCTGAGTAGAGTCGGGATATGAGCTCCACGGATGCCAAATGATGATCTAGCGAGGACAGGGAAAGAGATTCCGTAGTTAGTACCAGGTTGAGCGGTGAGAACTAGCGGCACAAGCAGTATTAGGTTGGCAGCAACCACTGTGGCTATCCCTTGCCACCACGCCATGCCTAGG
>KE156832.1:72365-88748 GCA_000411055.1 Leavenworthia alabamica
GACGTCAGTTTCGAAACGTCAATAAGCTGTAGCATTATATCGGACGGTTCAGATGAGTCCACGTATGAATCAATGAACGGTCGAGATCTATCAGAGGATAAACGTTTTTGTGAAAGCCCGTTTCATTTCGTTCTCGATACAATGCCTTCAGGTTTCAGAACGCCGAATTTCACGTCGCCTGCGGCTTCTCCACGCCACGATTGTCAAAAGGTTTGTCTTTTTCTCAATTAATAATTAAATAATAATTTCATTATTAGTCAATATACACTAATTCATTTGTTAGAAATTCGACAAAAGGAAAATAATTGATGTATATTAATAATTTAATAATTGACTGGACCGTATTATTAGATTTGAAAATACAACAATTGGTATGTAGTTTAATTAGTTTGACTTATGTTTTGACTCGTTTGAATTGGTGACTAAGAATTATTACAGTAAATGACAAAAATACCCCGAGAACTCAAACCTTATAAGATGAAAGCAACAGTTGATGAAGACAAAGTCAATCCCTGTCTCTGACATGCAATACAAATCTCTCTCTCATGTTATTGTTTTTTGTCTGCAAAATTATTAGCAATACAGTCCAAAATCTTGTATGTGTCTATCTGTTCATTTATATTAATCTAATCTGAGGTAATTAAGTAATTAATTTTGTATAAAATAGATGAAGAAGGAGACATTAGAAATGGAAGAGGAAGAAGAAAAGGAACAGAGCAGCCCAGTTTCAGTATTGGACCCTCCATTTGAGGACGATGATGAAGACATTCACATGGATGACAATAACATCCCTTCCAGTTTCAGATCTGTACAAAGTACGTTTTCAAACAACTCTTTTGTCTTAAATTTTCCATCTTTTTATTACATTCACATTTTTTTTTTCTGATCTTATATTTTCAATCATTTTGTTAAATATGTACATTTGATATTTTGTAAAGAATGTTTAGGTTAAGTTAGGGTTTTGTATGAATTAAAAACATTTATACGCCTTTGAGTATATTTTCAAGACTCATGTTTGGATCTCAATATGCAGAATCAAAGGATCTGCGTCTACAGAAGCTTTGTAGATTCGAGCAACTCACAGGTTTGGATCCCATGGAATTCGAGGAAAAGGAGGAAGAAGAAGAGATCAAAAGCTTTTATCTCTGTGAGATTATAACTCAGAGAGTTCTTAAAACGTACTTTGAAGAGATGAAAGAAGTTCCCCAAGGCATAGAAGCATTGATCTGGGACCTCGCAGATGAGGAATTACAAAACAACATTGTTTTGCTTGACGATGAAGCTATTGTAGCCAAAAGGGTATGCAAGAGATTGAGATCTTGGAGAGATGTTGAGCCAAACACAATCGATATGATGGTCGAACATGATTATAGAACAGAGAGTTTGGGAGTATGGAGATCAAAGAACGATGCTGAAGTCAATGAAACCGTTTTGGATATCGAGTTAGAGATTTTTGAGGATTTGGTTGAAGAATTATCAGAAGACATTAGTGGAGAGCGATGGTCTATATTCAGGTAGCTTCTGTCACAAGTAATAACAACTAACCTGAGTGTTTAAATGGATGGTGTGTGTATGTAAAAGTTTTGCTTGATGAGAGTATTAAGATTTGTGTAATCCCTTATGAGAACTTTAGGAATTCATAAGCATCGAATAAGTTCTCAAAACCCTCGGGTCCGGTTCTCTGATTCGGTAGTTGTAGTTTGGATCGAAACATAAAATTAATTTAAACAAAATAAATTCAATTTCATATGGATAACTTAGTTTCTATTCTATATATCTTCTGATGGCAAGTGTTTGATAGTGTTTTAATATATGTATACTTATGGCCCATATAACATACACTGGACTGTACGGCCCATAAGGCCTTAAGAATTATGCTTATTTTTTGCTATTTTCCTTCCTTGTACCTATGTCAATAGAGTCGAATCCGCCCTGCTGTAGATTTCAAAAAAATTTACCCGTAAATTATCAATCCGCCTAACCCGCGAATTTCAAATTTTGATATTCGCATCTGCCCCGCGTTAATCAAACGGATTGGCGGGTAACCCGCAAAATGAANTTAATATATACCATTTAGGGTTGTAAAATCTAATATTATTTTGCTTGTATATATAAATATATAAGTTCAAGGTTATTTTTCAAAATATAGTATGGACCTACTACTGGTAAAATAGTAAAATGGAATTATATTTAATTAAATATTATACATGTTGATGTTGGTTACTATAGAGATTAGACTCAAAACATTACTGTTTTCGACTATTAAAATATTATTTTTATAATGTGTAAATGATAAATATATTTGTAATAAATGAGTATTTAAACAATAATTTTTGATGAAATTGAGTTTATTAGCCTAGAGGTATATTTTGTCAATAACATGCTTCATAATGATATTTTGAAAAATGGTAAAAGTGATATTAGTTACAGTTTCTTTATAAATATTTATGGAGTCAACACATTGTAAAAAATACAATTATATATACTAAAAATGTTTATTAAAAATATTTACAAAAGAATTGAAAATTTGTCTAGTATCAATTGAACAGACAATTCCAAATAATGGGTCCGACAAAGGTCACATCATCAATACTGGGAAGTAGGAACTAAGAAGGTTATTGTCCATCACATATTTACACCGTAGTAGGTATGACAATAAATTCAATATTAAAACTAGGGTTGGGCATCCGGTAAATAGATCGGTTTCAGATAAAACTATTCGAAGTATATCAGATTTAGAAATTTAATATCCAATAAAATAATTTTGTCGGATTTAGATTTAGATTCGAATTAGGGTACGGATCGATTTCGGATGAAGAAATATTTTTTAAAAATAATAGTTAAATTTTAACTAAATTTTCATAAATATAATTAAAAATTTTAAAATAATTTAATTATTTTATTTAGATTTCGGGTTTTAACAAATGGATTCAGATTTGGATATAGATTTTCGAGTTTTAGAGTCTAGCAACCAATGAAATAATTTTTCGGATTCAAATTCATATAATGTTTTTGGATATGATACTTCTAATAGATTATTTTGCTAAAGACTAATTAAAACATAAATTAATACACAATTAGAAGATTATAATAGAAAGATGCTCTTTGATTACTAAATTAAATTTAAATAAACTTATCAATTTAGACGGACACGAAAAAAAAGAATATGTAATATTAAATTATTGAAAAAAAAATTGTACTTTATAATATAAAAAAATTGTAATATACCAATTTCTTCGGTGGTTTAACCATCAATTTCATTGCAAGCAAAAAAAAAAACTACCAATTACAGTGAAAGAAAAATAAGTTTAATTATTAGTCGACAACATTAATAAATACTTGTGGTCCTATAAAAGTCTGTATATGTTAATTTAAGGCTGTGAGAACTGAGAAGTGTTTGAGAGATGTCTTCACAATGAGCATCTTTCAAGTGAGTAGGTTTGAGATGTTTCAGTTGACAAAAAAAAATTGAAAAGCTAAATTCTACCCAATATTAACATTACACGTGTCTCTTTGGACATAAAGCATTTTATTTATTATTCTAGAAAATATTAGAAATATCACTTATTTGGGATTTGATTGTCTCTTGTGGTCAGCTCTATCAAACAAGTAGAACCCGTTCCGTTTAATCTGTTATGCTGCGGATTTTAAAAAAGATTTATCCGTAAATCATTAACCCGTCTGATCCGCGGATTTTAAATTTGATATATGCATCTGTTCCGCGTTAATCAAACGTGTTGGCGGGTAACCCATAAAATGAGATACAAAATAAAAAATTTATTAATTTCTAAAAATAACATATATTTTTTTGTAAAACAACACATTTATTAAAAACAACAAGTATTTAATTGATAAAATTTCAAAACGACACATAATTACGGGTACCTGCATATCCGCTTTTATAAATAATTCGACCAGCATCCACTCCGTTTTAATATCTCAAACCGCACCCGCTAATTTAATTTTACAATTTTTTTGATTTGTATCCGTCCTGCAGTAAATCCACGGGACCCGCGAATAATGAACCAAATTGACAGCTCTACTTGCACCCCAAAAGGTTCAAAGAAGCATTAGAGCATCAATGGTTTCTTCCTAAGTATCTACAATAGTTATAAAAAAATGTGAGTTTCTCATATTATAAAAAAAAACTAACAGAAGAGGTTTTACATCTAATAGTGTGGATTTCTCACTATTTAACTTACATAATATTTTATGGTTTTTTTTACCTTTCAATATTTAGATACTACGGGAAGAAACCATTGATGGGATGCTTGTAGGCTCCAATTAGGATTTTCAAAACAAAAAAAAAACATTTTTTTCGACAATAAAAAGAGGGGGAAACAACTTTATTGATGAGTCAATAAGCAATGATATTACTATTATTACATATCCAGAGTTAATAAGTGTGGTCCATTGTTGTCAGATTAAAAATGATCTCAACAGTTTCACACAAATCATAATTGTCAAGCCGGTGGATCCATCAACCAGTGGAATGATTCACTACTCTAACTCAATTATATCATTACCTACACTAAATAAAACTTGGACAGTAGTTAAATATCCATAGTTATTCACTAGTTATATATTTGCAGATATGGCCTTGAGAACAAACTATATAAACTATTGTTTGCTGTTTTTTTTTTACAATAATATTTTATTTTATAAAATGAAAGAGGTCTACATTGTTGACAAAAAAAAGGGAAAAACAAAGAAAGAAAGAGGTCTACCATTTTTTTTTAATAAAATAAGATGCCCAATATTAGTTGTTGCTTATGATCTATTGAAATTTGAGCAACCTCAAGACTTGTTCTGGTTATATATATGACATATTAATTGAAAACAAATTAAATAAATGTGTCTCCGCACGACACACAAACTAAGGGTTCATTCGCTTTATCTCATTTTTTGTCGTTTGTATTATGACATTATATATGATATTTTGTGGCAAACGAGAATGATAGTAAAGTTCATATGTCAATCAAAATCGTTTATATTATATCATTAATCATCAGATATAATAAATAATATAATAAATTATATCTCTTTTTTTTTTAATTCTCCATTTAATTTATAGTAACAAACTACAAATTATGTTATAGTGTATGTTCTATTGACAAATCGTGACTATATCCAAAAATGAAAAAAATTCAAAAAGGCAACTAAAAAGAGGGTTATGTTTTTTTTTGTCAAATAATGGATAATTTTTATAAGATCATATATGTGCTTTAAAATTTCTAAAAATTACTCGATTTTTAATCTGCAATAAATTATGTTTTAAATTTCAACCATTTGATCAATTATGTATTAATATCCAATCTAATATAAATAAAATAACTCTTAAGAGCAATAATGGTGGAAATTACAAAACAATGTATATATATTAAAATTGCATGGATCGAACGTCAACCTACGTGGAAAGCAAGTCATCAGGTCTGACCCCTCTGAGATCCAGACACTCTCATTAATAATTTCCCTCTTTAATTTTATATATTTCATTGATTTTAGAATTTCAGGTTTTACATTATTATTCTTTATTTATTTATTTAAAATAGATCTATGAATCTGTCGGGCTTAAGACAAAGACTGGATTCTTCCATGTTTCTCTTGTTAAGAACTCTCTTCTTTTGTAGTTACTATACACTGTCCATGTTTCATCACTCTCTAGTCTCTACATACTATGCTTCTTTTTTTTTTTTGTATTTATATGATTTTAAGAACTGATTTTTTTTTTTTTGATAACTCAGCTAATCCGGCGGAATTAGGAGACCGTCGGTTCTGATAGATCTTAGGTTGGCAAGCCCATATTGCAGACCAGTGCATCATCCTCCCAACACCGACTAATCCTGAGGTCCGGAGAGACCATGTAAAAACTCCGGTGGCCAAACGATTTAAATGTGGCAAATTTCGTAACCGAATGGAGTCGATTCCTAACCTTGACCAACAAGACAATACTCAGGTAGCGTTTGGAGAACCATCCCACTATAATCACTTGGTTCTTTTAAGAACTGATTTCATATATCTCTTTCTACACTAGTTAACACCTTGTTATATGTTTGTCCTTTCTAAGTGATTATTACATCTCCACTTATGATTTCTTTTTTAAATAAAATCTAAGTGTTTGTCGGCATCTCCACATGCTTGTCAAAAAATTTATAAACTATTTATTCTTTGGAAATAAAACCCTTATATATATTCGTGATTTTTGGTCCGTGGTCCACAACTTTTTGGAGAATAATTAATGTCTTTAAGTTTTAAGTTTTAAAACGATATGATTGCTAAGGAATATAATATAGTACTGATTCATACACAACTATGGAACGATGGATCTTGTTAGCAAACTAAAGAGATAGAACAACAAAAATATATATACTCATATTATATAAAACTCACATATCATGGTTAAGGAAACTTTCCTTTTCCAATTAAAAATGTAACGATAACAATTTTCACTTTTTACGTTGGTGTTGTTTTTTTTTTTTTTTTTTNTGATTTCAAATTATTTGAATTAGATTCCTTAAAATATAAAGATCGGAAACGAAAAAGAAAAAGATAAGGGGTCAATTAATTTGGCGGTGATGAAACAATAAATAGGTACGTAGAAGATGACAAATGTAAACCCTAGTTACTTGTCTATGTTTCTCTAAGCCATGGAAGAAGCAATCATTTTTCTAATAAAAAAAATAAACAAAAAAATCAATAGAAGAATTTTAAAAATGCGTTTTTAAACGTGTCTGCTGAGGAGCCCTTGAAATTTCTCATCTCAAGTCAATTAAGGTTAGGGCTACAAATATGACTTGTGTCATAAATAATATATGATAAATTTGATAGGATAGTAAACAACATAAATATCTCATAATATGATGAGATTGCAAATTATATTTACTATGATTTAATTTAAAAAAAGTTGCAGCCACATAACATATTTTGTCTTAACATCATTAGTTTCATGGAATGAATTATCGAAAACGAAATTAGTGAGAATAGATTAAAAAACTTAGTGAACATTAGGACTAAAGCAATAAAAGTGTTAAAAAGGACAATAAAGCCAAATGGTCAGGGATTAGACAGGTTGAAATGTTGGGTTGCATTAAAGCCAATAATTTGGTAATTTTCCAGAGGACCCCCTCTTATTGCGGCCAATTAATTCTTGTTTAACTTCTAATAAATTTACACACATTTCTCTTGAATTAAAAAACATCGGATATTTGGTATCCGATTTTTCAAAACCGGAGTCAAGAACCGGTATCTACTGTATGATATGTCTCCAAATAGTACAAACCAATTAAACCGAACCAAAATCATTGATTTTTATTGATTATTCGCATTCAAGATTTGTATATTATCCTATTAAAATTATTTATAAATTATGTTTTCGTGCTACGTATATGTACAATATATATTATTAAAGATTATAGAAGCATTTCTTTCTATTGTTAGTATAATTATAGAAATTAATAAGTAGCATATGTACTGCTTATTAGGTTCACAAAGTAAATCACACTTTTTATAGCTTAAAAACAAATATATATTCGTGAGCATAAGCATGTCAAACATTTGCTTGGGATTTTACGAAAATTTTATGTGTTAGCGATCAATTTTTTGAGAATTTTTTTTTATTATATATAGAAAACCAAATATTTTTTTACGCTTCTAGTCGAACGAAACTCAGGGCCGGTATTGTCCGTGAGAAGCAAGAGACTTAAGCCAAATAATGGTGTTGCTTAATTAAATTAAATTAAATGAAAAATTTTATAAGCAACCACGTGTAAAATTCTTTTAGTAAAATTATCATCATAATTAATTAAGAAATTAATCCAAATAATGAAAGTATATACAGAGAAACCAAAAGACAAGTATCTTCAAATAATTATAAAAACCCTAAAAATCTTTGAATATGAAGGTAAAACTCCAAAAATTGAAAGAGAATAGCCTCGATGCATTATTGATTTTAAGTAAGACAACAAAACCTTACACATAAATGCACACATGTATTATAATTATTTGATAGAAATAATGAAAACTCAGGCATATATATATGTTACAAGACACAGATACATACATAATCTTATTCACAAGATATATATGTATCTATTAATATACATATCTCTCTCTCTTATCTTATCTCTCGCCCACACATATTCAAGAATAATATAAAGTGTTATTAAGGTCATGGGACCATATCATCTCTCTAGCTTATATTCGACCTTTTTCGTGGACTACACTCTCTCTCTCTCTCTGAGTCTCACTCACTCTCTGTCTTAAAAAAGACTTCAATCTTTTCTCTTACTATCTATTGATCTGAAAATGGATCAAGATCAATATGTGAAAGGTGGAGGGAGGACGACGATGACATCACCGTCGACTTCTTCACATTTTCCCTCTGATTTGTTCGGCTTTAACCTAGCTCCGGCATCACCACAGCACCGTCTTCATCAGTTCACTACTGATCAGTATATGAGTTTTTTGCCACGTGGAATACATGGATTAGGTGGAGGTTCATCGACAGCTGGAACTAACGTGATGAGTAGTGGTGGAGGAGTTGGGTTTAGTGGGTTTCTTAACACTGGAGGAGGAGGAGACGGTGGAGGAACAGGAAGGTGGCCGAGACAAGAAACCCTAACACTGTTGGAAATTAGATCTCGTCTTGATCATAAGTTTAAAGAATCTAATCAAAAAGGACCTCTCTGGGATCAAGTTTCTAGGTTATCCTCTCTCCATTTTTACCCTAATTTTTTTATATCTGCCTTTTAATTCTTTGTGTTTTATTTGTTGATAATGTCTCTTATTTTTCTTATATTTGTTCAAATAAAAAATATATTACTAAAAACACTAATCAGCTTCCATCTATGATAACGATATTAAAAAAATTAAACAGTGATTAGACCTTTCATACGCTTTCTTGATAATAGTTTAAAATAGACCTTTCAAGTTAAAATCCCGAAGACAAATTTAATCTTTTGTTTAATTCTCTCATTAATAACGAGAAAGAATGTAACCTCAACAGTCCAATTGGGTTCCTCGATTTCAGTATATACTTTTTCAGCTGATCAATAATATATACGTATATGTATACATATTGATGTGTATGTATAGAGTGGTCAGTTTCAAACAATTTCTTAAGGAGTTGTTATGTTTCGGTCAAGAGAATGACCAGACCTTGGCAGTTTCAGTTAAAGACATTATCAGGTGCTTTAAAAACTCAAAAGGTGTAAGAAACAAAAGATTTATTATTATCTTCTTTTGACTTTGATTTTTAGTTTTCTCCTTTTCTATACTGATAACTTCTGATTCATCTTTCTTAGCTTCTGAAGATATGTATCCTCTTCTTTTGCGTAACTGTTGCATAGAAACATGTTCTTAATTGTTATAAACTCTTAGTCCACTAAGCTAGTAAGTCTCATAAACAATCTTAGTCTAAAAGTTAACATTGGTACGTTAGAAAAAGAGAAACTATATATATGCATGAATATGAAAATACGAACATGGGCTAATTTGGTCTTTCTCATTCTTATTTTAATTTTCTATTTTTTTTTTGTTATTAGGATTATGTCTGAAGAGCATGGCTACCAAAGGAGTGGGAAGAAATGCAGAGAGAAGTTTGAGAATCTTTACAAATACTATAGGAAAACAAAAGAAGGTAAAGCTGGGAGACAAGATGGTAAACACTATAGATTTTTCCGGCAGCTTGAGGCTCTCTATGGAGATTCCAATAACTTGGTTTCTTGCCCTAGTCATAACACGCCGTTCATGAGCAATGCTCTTCATGGTTTCCACACACAAAACACTATTAACGTTACTACATCAACGTCTAATATTCATACCGTTGATAGTGTTCATGGTTTTCATCAAAGCCTTAGTGTTTCTAACAATTACAACTCCTCTGAGTTGGAGCTGGTGACTTCCTCTTCGGAAGGAAATGATTCTAGTAGTAGAAGGAAAAAGAGGAGTTGGAAAGCTAAGATCAAAGAGTTCATTGATGCTAACATGAAAAGGTTGATAGAGAGGCAAGATATTTGGCTTGAGAAGTTGTCAAAGGTTATTGAAGACAAAGAGGATCAAAGGATGATGAAAGAAGAAGAGTGGAGGAAGACTGAAACTGCAAGGATCGATAAAGAACATTTGTTTTGGGTTAAAGAAAGGGAGAGGAGGGAAGCTAGGGATGTAGCGGTGATTGAGGCACTCCAGTATCTAACAGGAAAGCCATTGATAAAGCCTTTATGCTCATCCCCGGAAGAGAGGATTAATGGTAATAATGAGAATGGAAGCGACCAAACGATGACTAACAACGCTTGTGTTAAAGGAAGTAGTAGTAGCTGCTGGAATGAGCAAGAAACTATAAAGCTTATGGAGATAAGAACAAGCATGGACTCAGCGTTTCAAGAGATATTGAGAGGGTGCTCAGATGAATTTCTATGGGAAGAAGTCGCAGCTAAAATGGTTCAGTTAGGTTTTGATTGGAGAAGTGCCTTGTTGTGCAAGGAAAAATGGGAATGTATAAGTAATGGAATGAGGAAAGAAAAGAAACAAATCAACAAGAAAAGAAAGGAGAATACGTCAAACCGAGGTGTGTACTATCCTAGAACTGAAGAAGACAATCCAATCTGCAACATAAATCAAGAAAGTGGATACAATGAACAAGGAAATGTTGGTTCTTCCACATCAAACGCTAACGCAACAGCTGAAAATCCAAGCGGCGCAATGGCGGCTAGTACAAACTGCTTTCCATTCTTCATGGGAGATGGAGATCAGAATCTGTGGGAGAGTTATGGTATGAGATTAAGTAAAGAGGACAATCACTAAGGTGATCATGTGGTTGACTAATTCATTTTGAGTTAGCTATATATGAGATAAACCTAGACTTAACTATTATAAGTCACATTATGCTTAGAATTTATAAGAATATTTGTTGGGGCTAACCGGATTATAATGATTATATGTAAGATGAAAATATAAGATTGCATGCACGTTGTTAGTGAACTCAAGTTTAAGACTTTGCTCTTTATATATATGTAGAAAAAGTTTCAACTAAATTTGGTCTATAGAAGACTAAACCTAATATTTAATACATGTACATAAATGGAGATACAACGAAAACACTAGATAGAAGGCTAGAGAAGTAAATTTTGGGTAATCCTATAGAGAGAGAAGATGGAGACAGTGAAGAAAGAGTAATGAAGTATAAGGTCTGGTCGATTCAGTGTAATGATGGTCAGAGGGAAAGTAACGATTTGCCTTTATCTATAGAAGAGACAGTGAGACACAAGCACGAGTCAATACAAATGGTTTGGTACGTACACATATTATTAATTATTTCTGAATTGTCTCTATTATCATTTAAGTGCTTGTTCGTTATATGGGTTCCACACTTGACCAGTCCTCTTAGAGTTTCATGATCCTTCTTGTCAAACTTTTTCAACTGTTTAATTTAGATGTTGATGTTTGATATTGGTTATTATGTTCATAAATATTGTTGCGTCATACAGTATATTTTGTGGAAATGTAGAGAACACGTCACATAATTAACTACTTCAGAGTTGATAAATTCAAAAAAAATTACTACGTCAGAACCCTACCTACGTTCAATCACTGACTCACTGCCATTGTCTCTCTACACACATCATCACCTCATTATATGTATTTATTAACAATTTACTCACTCAGCAATTAAATTTTATTTATTTTTATTATATTTTTATGTTCTGGTCATTTTTAATATATAGTTTATATATGAGGCATGTATCTTATATCCCAGGCTAATATCATATGCCCAAGTACTAAATAATTACATCGTCGTGTTAATAAGTGTTATGACAATTCTGGAAATGACATTTTAGTATTTGTAGTCTTTGACGTGAAGGCTCTCGGAAGCACCATCACCGAGTTGAGCATCACCTTTGTAGACACCAGTGGTTGCTTCAGAATTAGCCTTGGCTCGAGCCAAGAAAGCCTTTTGAGCCTTGTCGACGTTTTCTTCTTTACCTCCCCAGGCCTTGAGCGTACTCTGTTGTAGTGCACGTCCATATGAAAACGTTAAGCTCCATGGTTTCTTCCCTTTGAGCTGATTAATAGCGTTTAAGTTTACAGTTGCTTGTTCCTCACTCTGTCCTCCAGACAAGAAAACAACAGCTGGAACCGCAGCAGGAACCGTTCGTTGTAAAGCACGGACAGTGTGCTCAGCGATCATTTCTGGTTTAGCCTTAGAACTACAGTCAGAACCTGGGGTAACCATGTTTGGTTTCAAGAGTGTTCCTTCTAAGATCACATGGTGATCACTAAGAGCTTTGTAACAAGCTGCAAGGACTTTTTCAGTGACATAAGCACATTTCTCAATGTTGTGAGATCCATCCACTAGAATCTCAGGTTCAACAATTGGGACAAGACCATTCTCTTGGCAAATGACTGCATATCTCGCTAAACCATAAGCATTTTCATGGATAGCTAACTCAGAAGGCTCATTGTCTCCGATTTTGAGAACAGCACGCCATTTGGCGAAACGTGCACCTGCTTCATAGTATTTCTTGCAACGGTCCCCAAGTCCATCAAGGCCAATGGTTGTGGTTTCACCGTTGGTACCAGCAAGCTCAACGGTTCCTTTATCAACTTTGATACCTGGAAGGACTTTGGCTTCCTTCATTACATCAACAAATGGTTTCCCTGTAACAGTACAATGATACAATCATGAGTTTAGCATTTGAATACACATCATGAATTAACCTAAATAAGATCTTCAGAGATCCTTATACACATTATCAGATCAGAGAAAATGTGAAAAAATTTGTGAGTTTGAGTTAACCTGAAGCAGTTTTCTGGTAGAGTGTTTCTTCAAAGAGGATGATACCACTGATGTATTGGAGAGCTCCAGGAGTGGTGAACAAGAGTTCACGAAGAGCACGTCTGTTTGATTCAACGTTTTCAACATTAATGCTTGCGAAACGTTTTCCGATTGTCCCTGTGGATTCATCAGCAGCGAGAATACCTTTTCCAGGTGTACCGATATAAGCCGCATTGGCAATGAGCTCATCTGTGAAGATCGATGAAAAAAATAGGAGATTCAGATGAATTGATTTAGGGATTGAACAGTCCTCTAAGAAATTTGTAACAGAAGAGACAGTAAATTTTTACTTTGATTTCACAATCCTAAGCCAGACGATCAATGAATCAGAGGTTATACGAAATTCAAACTACAAACAACAGATGAAATACGATAAATCGGAGATTTAACAATGAGGCGGTGGTTAGATTTACCGGCAAATTTGGATTTGAAGCACGACATTGTGTACGAAGGAGACGACGGTGACGGAGAAGATAGTTCCGATGGTTGAGTGTGGCTGAGTGAGATGGAGCAAATGGGAAACGTTTTGAAATATGTTTGAAATCGAGGATGATAATGGGCCTTTAAAAGGCCGCACTGGAGACGGACACGGCGACAAATTCGGAAATTTTCGAGCGGCCCATATAAATTGTCGCTTTGCCTCTAATACCATAATATTTTTTTTTGCACTAGCAATTGTTTTTTTATATATATATTTTGAAAGAATCATTCTTTTACATTTTACCTGCAATTTTTACTTTTTTTTTATTAATACTGTATAAATTAATAAACACTATAAATTAATAAAATTTTCTAATTCTGACTAGGGTCAATATAAAAAATAACAAAATTCGATAAAATAATAATTTTTTTGGAACTCTCATATAAAAATATAATTCCAATAAAATCATAAATTAATAATTATAAATCTTAGACATATATATAATTATAAACATATATAATTAAGTCAATTTAATCAAATATAATTCCAGTATTGTTTGTCTCTTCTTGAAGTTTGAAAATCGTTGGAGTTCATCCCTAATTTTTTTATTGCATCAATCACTTCTAGTATACTTTTCTTGATACGCATCTAAAAATTATAAAGATTTCGAGACATTATAATTAGTTCGATACGCGTAACTAGTTTAAAAATTGTCATACTATCGTCTTCAATTTTTTTATCATCAACAAAGACATAAATACATAATTTTTTCTAAACTCTAAAATTCTGAGCATGAATTATTTTTACCCGGATATTTAAATAGGTTATTACTATTTATTTTATTCCGATAACTAAGATTATTTATCACAATTTCAAGTTCATAAATGTTGTTTTCATAAGTTGAATCATTTTCTAAATTCTTTGAGACACAATCATCTGATCGAATTTTGTAGTGTCGAAAAAAATTTACTATTATCACTTGATGAATATTAAATGTCCAAGTTGAAATTGTAAAATTGATAGCATTCACGAAATTCATATATAAATTTTAAAAAAATTTATCGTTTATATTTATATTTTTAAAATAAATATTATAAATAAAAAGATATTTTTATAAATTAATAAATATTAATTTATAAATAAATTTAATTTATAAATAAATTTAATATCACAATAAATTAATAAAATATCAAACTCCCAGTATTAATAATTTAACTTAGATTATTCAAAATGATTTAAGAAAAATTAGTCATCTCTGTAGAACTAATATATTCACATTCATTTAAAATGGCCAGTGTTCAAAATTTTCTTCGATTTCATGGTTTAACTCGTTTTATACTAACTGTATCTATTCCGTATGATCCGACTGTAACCATATTTAAAACTATCCGACCCAAGATATTAATACACTCCTAAAACCAACATACACAAGCTCGAATATATCATAAAGTAAATTGAATTATTTGGATATTAATCTCCGGAAAGAGTTGATTAAAATGTTATAATTTTTTATTTGGAACGATAATAATTGTTTGCTTTATATGAGTCGAATTTTTTTTTTAACACCGGCTATGTTTAAAATAACCCACCCTATTCGCATCCGCAACGCCCAACATCGTTCGGATCGGGTAATTAACCAAATAACAAAACCTGGACCCGTTATTATAAACCGCACCGAAACATTTGCAATTATCCCCACACATCTTTTCGCACTCTCCCAAAGACGACGTCGTTTTATGATCCATCAGTTCCTTAAACGGCACATCAACACCTGCACGTCTCACCACTTTGAACTTCGCCGTTTTACCGCAAAAATCCGCCGGTGATTCTGAAGAAGCGTGATTACACTTTCCGATCACGGTGGCGTTGTCGATGCACGAGCAACCCGATCCAGGCGTACAGAGACTGTACGGACCACACGGATTAGGTAAATCGCAAGTTTCGCTAATAGCTTCGTAGTTCAATGCCCAATGAGTTCCGTCCCAGATATATCCCCGGAGATTCCCGTCTGATTCTAATCGGAGAATCAAAAGACCGTTTACTGGTTTTTGATAACTATAGAATGCTTGAACGTCGACTGGTGTGTTTCCGATTTGGTACATAGCGAGATAACCATTCGGGTTGATCCGTGCGAGAATTGGACCTGATCCGACTCTGATTGGGGCTCTAGCTTGAAGAGCAGTGTGTTTCCAGTAAAACTGTTGAGAGTCTTCGTTGACTTTAGCATATAATCCAATAAAATCTGTTCCTAATCGCATCGAATACTGACCGTTGGATGAAACCAAAGCCATAGCAGATGTGAAATTCTGGTTTGTAACGAGGGTATTTCCGGGAAAATCAAAACTCTCCCATTCCACAGACGACGTCGTTTTCACCACTTGTAGGTTCGAATCGTTACGGAGAATTACACGGTCTCCGTTAGTATGAGTTGACCATTCTACCCTTGAAGAAGGATCGGAAATTACTAGGCTTCCATTGAAGAAGAGTTTTGTCTTATGCGACCAGCTTGCTGAACCTAAACGGGTCGGGTCGAAAACCCAGAGAGGATCCGTCAAGTTTGGGTGGGTTACGGCTAGAGATAGACGTGACCCGTTTAACCGTAAGAACCCGAGTGAAAAGTTCCTGCTCGAGTCAGTGAGAAGGGGCTGGAACGAGACGATGGACGGGTCCGGTTTAGCTTCGAAGCCTTTTAATAGCTCAAAAACCGGTTCGCGCGCATTGACTCGTTGATATAAAACGAAGAAAACAAACAACAAGAGTAAACGAGTACTGAAGGAACTTGAACATAAACCTTCCATTTTTAGAAATTTGGTTTAAAGAAAGAAAAAAGAGTGAGAGGTTTTTAGCTCTCGGAAATGGAAAGAGATAGTGAATGTTTTTTAATTCGTTCCTGCAAATAGTCCATTATATATAAATATATGGATACAAAGTATGTTAAAATATGATTGCTGATGGTATAATAATGTTATTTATATAAATTAATAAACATTGTAAATTAGTAAAATTTTACGGTTCCGTTTAGGGTCAATGCTAAAAAATAGCAATAACTCAGTAAGATAATAATTTTTTAGAAACTCTTATATAAAAATATGGTCTCAATAATATTATAAATTAATAATTATAAATTTTA
>KE156834.1:767-33173 GCA_000411055.1 Leavenworthia alabamica
GACGGAAATTCGAGAGTACAAAAATGTGTCTCATTTACGTCCCATATAAAAAATATGGGACTGAATGGAAATGGGATGAGATGGGACGGGAATGGGAATTCCTAAAAATAAACATGACAAATTATTTTAAATTTAAAATGAAAAATATATTTGTTATTAATAGCAAAAAACATAAAATCAATATAACATAAGTTTCATAGTTTTAAATTAAAATAAATTTGATTAATTTAAAAAAATCAAATAACTAATTTTATGTTTTTCTTGATCGTTTACTTGTTTACCGATTTATCTTATATGTGCATATAAAATAATCAATAATTATATTATTAATAGTTAGTTATAAAATTTATCATATGAAATTTTATATTTATAATTGATATATATATATAATACTTTATAGTTATATATATAATTTGTATATAATATTTTTTTTAGGAATTCTCATTTCCGTCATATTTCGTCCCGCTTCCAAACGGAAATTAACAACTTATCCCATATGAAAATATATTTTGAAATAGAAGTAAAATTTTCAAATGGGAATGGGATGGGATGGGACCGGAATGAAATTGTGCCCACCCCTAGATTTTTACATCATGTGTCATGTGAAAAGAAATGAAGCAGTTTTTGTTAAATATTTTGGCTTTATATTTGTTGATCTTACATCTTTAACGTAAAATTATTAGTTCAAAAAAACAAAATTGGTCAAAGGGTGGAACAAATATTATTTTAAATACAACTTTTTACCAAACAAACTTAACATTATTAACCAAATACATAATAAATAAACCTTTTCAAGCAAACAGATACGTCAAAGGGTTAAATATATATTAGTTTTTTTAAACAAAAACAAATTTGAATAGAAAAAAAAAACATCTTTGTCATTGTAACTAAATAATCAATGATGATGTCCGATTCTTCAGCGCCTGTGGAAAGGCCGCTTCAAGAAAACGCCGAACTTTGTTACGGAGCCGCTTTTTTCAACATATCTTCTTACGGAATCTTCGAACATTATGAAAATCCAAGTGTCGTTTTCGGATATGCATTGCCTCTTCTTGAGATGCAAGTAATGATCATCTTCCTTTTGATCATCTTATGTCATCTCTTCCTCAGATGTATTGGCATACCCCAGCTCGTCTCCCACATGCTTGTAAGTTTTTTGCATAAATCTCGATTTCTTGTTACACAAGTAACAACCTCATAATTAACATGTCTTTTGGTTTTTAACCTAGGCTGGGTTTATTCTGGGTCCTCAATTGATTGATCTTCTCGGATATTCAAAGGACCGGTTAGCGTTAGACGTCCCCGGAAACGTAGCTTTGGAAGGTGTGGCAAAACTAGGGCTGGTAATGTTCACGTTCTTGATGGGTGTAAAGACCAACAAGAGAGCGGCATTTCATATCGGTAAACGAACGGTTGGGATCGCGGTTTCGTCTTTTGTCGTGACTATGCTCGTCGGATTAGCCTTCAGAAATTTCCGGCTCGACAAGTTCGACCCTCTTTATATGCCTCTAAAGCTGGCCCCAACAGAACGCACCGTGATTGTTGCGGTTCAAGCGTTAACAATGTTACCGGTCGTAACCCATCTCGTATATGAGCTCAAGATTCCAAATTCTGAGCTCGGCCGCCTAGCCATTTCCACCGCTGCTGTCAACGATCTTCTTGGATTTGTCAATCTCCTAGGCGTCTCCTACGTAGGAACATACAGGTATGTCTAAGACATTAGATATTAAATATACTTTAGTTATGTCTAGACGATCGCACGATATGTAATACAAGTTTGAAACGGCCATGCAGGTTTGTATCAGCCAGAACAGCCAACAGAGACCTGTTAGCTATGGTTGTCCTAGTCTTTGTGGTCTTCTTCATTGTCAAGCCTGCAGCACATTGGATTGTCGACTCTACCCCAGAAGGCAAGGCCGTGCCAAGAATGTACTTATACGCTACAATCTTCACCGCAATCGCAGCTAGCATTTACGCAACAGTTTTCAACCAAATCCACGTTGTAGGAGCTTTATTAGTCGGTATGGCGATCCCAGACGGTCCACCTCTTGGATCTGCGTTAGAAGCCAAGTTCGAGAGCTTGGTTACGAACGTATTGTTTCCTATTTCAATCTCGGTCATGACCATGAAAAGTGACGTGTTAAAGGTAATTATTGAGTTCGATGACATATCATTTAATATATTTCTGGTGGGTATTACATTGGTCGTGAAATGGATTTCATCTTTTATACCTTGCTTGATCTGCAAGTTACCTACTAGAGAATCTGTTATTCTTGCTACTATTATGAACTATAAGGGTTTTGTCGACTTATGCTTCTATGAATCCGCTCAAAGCAGATCGGTAATTATTATTAACAATATAATCTAAACTAATCTACATATATACTTAGTGAATCATGGTTTTTAATCAATGTTTTTTTTTCTTACAGAATTTGTCGAGAGCTACGCACACGTTCTTGATGCTTTATGTGTTATTGAACGCGGGAATTTTGCCTACCATTGTACAAGCACTATATGATCCAAAGAGGAAATATATTGGTTACGTCAAGAGAAATGTTATGCATCTTAAATTAACCTCAGACTTCAAGATTCTAACTTGTTTGCACAAACCAGATCACATCTCAGGGTCGATCTCGTTACTTGAGTTGCTTTCTTCGCCTTTAAACAACGAGACTAAAGATAGAGGACTCATTGTGATCACAGCGTTACACCTAGTAAAACTCGCTGGACGTACGTTTCCTGTCATGATACCACACGACAAGCGTTCTAAAGCTAGGTTACTTCAAAACTCATATGTACAAACAATGATGCTTGCATTCACTGAGTTTCAACAAGATAACTGGGCATCTACAACTGTTAACTCCTTCACTGCTTACTCTCATGAACATCTAATGGATCAAGACATTTGCAATCTTGCTTTAGACCATCTTACATCGATGATCATTGTCCCTTCTGGGAGAAAATGGTCACATGATGGATTTTATGAATCGGACGATGATATGATCAGACACGTAAACGCTTGCCTCCTCGACCGTGCTCCATGTTCTATTGGCGTACTTAATGACCGAGGATACCGTAAAGCTATCAAGAAAAGAACGGCTAATTGTAACATTAACGTTGGTGTGATCTTTATTGGTGGTAAAGATGATCGTGAAGCGGTGTCGTTTGCGAAATGGATGAGACAGAATCCAAGAGTGAGTCTCACGGTAACTCGATTTTTGTCTGGTAAAGAACAAGATAAGTCCAAGAATTGGGATTACCTTGTTGATGATGAGATCTTGAATGATTTGAAAGTCACATATGCAACCGCCGAAAATTTTACCTATTCGGAGAAGATAGTCAATGGTGGACCAGCGGTGGCCACCAGTGTTAGATTGCTGGCGGATGATAATGATTTGATGATTGTAGGGAGAGATCATGACGATCACTTAATGGATTTTTCGGGGTTGGAGGAGTGGATGGAGCTTCCGGAGTTGGGTGTTGTCGGAGATTTGCTTGCATCAAAAGATCTAAGAACTAGGGTTTCTGTTTTAGTAGTTCAACAACAGCAACAACATGGATAAGTGTAACATGTCCCAAATGATAAACATTAAAAAAAATTATATTCACAGCATGTGTAAACGTTATAATTTATTACATTGGACATGGAGATAGATCTAACATAGTATATTAAACACTGCTTTATCCACTTGTTTTGTTTTTTTTTTTGATCCAGAAAAATTTACCCACTAATGATCAATATCATTTGTTTTAAACTTAGAAACTCATTATTGCCCTACAAAAAAACGTTACTAAAAAGTAAAAACTACATAATTTTCTACGGGTGTAATTTTTATCTGATAATCAATAATTTACTTATAAAATTACATCAATTTCGTCATAAATCTTACATGAAAATTTATAATATATTTATGAAAAATTTAATAAAATTTAATATTTGTAAAAAATTAGTATAAATATATGATAATTTTCGATGAATTAGCGAAACTAAAACAGAGAATTAAAATTTTCGTTTTTTTGCCTAAATCATAATTCATGTTTCCGTAAATTTTGCCACCTACAATCAGTCATCAAGCTGTATTATAGGTTTAGGAGTTCGGGTATTCGGTTTGGGTCGGGATTGTATCCAACCGGGTTCGGGTTTTCGGGTAAAAATTTTTGTATTCATATAGATATTTATAGAATTTCGGATCGAATTCGGATTCGGTTCTTCTTTTTCGAGTTCGGTTCGGGTTGGATTCGCTTCTTAACAATTAATACATATAATAATCTGAAAATAAAAATTACTACATGTAACTATGTAAGTACAATACGACTCGAATAATATCATGTTTACTCGATCAATATTTATTAAATTTTACTTAAATTTCACAAATAATTTAAAAATATTTAGCTATTTTGAGTATTTTAATTATTATAATCTTAAACTAATTGATATTTTTGAGATTATAATTATGGTTTAGATAATTAGTTTATATAATTTTTCGGGTTCGGTTCGGATTTGGGTACGGATTTTCATATAAAAACTTTTTAATATCTATTCAGATATTTTATAATTTTGGGTTCAAATTCGATTTCTTCTTTTTTAATTCAGATTTGATATTTTGAGTTCAGATTTTTGTGAGACCTATAGTAACTTAGCCATTGAACATTCGATTTCCTACTGGAATCAGTAAAATTTTTAATAAAGTCTAAAATTTAATTATTTTTGCACATAAAATACAATATTGTTTTAATAGTGGCAGCACCTTCTTAGCGTTCTTTTTTTGTTTTTGTTTTTTTTTGGTAAAACACCTTATTAGTTTTTAATGAAAGAGTTAATTAACATTACATTCTTGATTATTCTTCCAAAACCAACCCAGACATTAATCATTCATTACATATGAATTCCGTTAAGTCATAAATAAACTTCTTCTGAAATAAAATAACGAATACACATAACCAAAAATCATTAAGCAAAAATTGCAACTCATGCCAATGGCCACATGATTAGTTCCATGTAATGTCCAATCATATTAGCACACGTTCACATGTTCACATGTAAGCAGATGTGACATAAGATGCTTTGTGAGCGAGCTTGACAGTTATAGAAATACAGTATATCCAAATATATAATACACGAAAGAAAAGTCATGAACAACACTAAACCTTGACTTAGATTAATCATTATATAATTAGATCGAGATTGACCTTCTTCGTCGTCTATTGTAAGATAAAGCTGACAAATATATATTTGTAAGGTTTTAAGCGAGGGAGGTTTTACGTGGGGATGGTCTCTTTTGCTCTCTCTAGTTGACTTCTGAGTTAATCACATCACATAATTTTATTAATACATTTCTAAGCTAATTTAAATTATTCATTATATACTCCATGACAGATAAGTCTACAAGGAAAAAACATCACTCATGACTAGTTATATAATTGTTATGTATGTCCTAAATACTGCCCACACACCCAGCCCACGGTTTTAGATTTCATTAGGTATAATATACTTGATTAAAACTTAAATATCATTATTGAAATAACATTTAGTATACTTTGACCTCCTATTATGTTGTGAATTTATTTAAAACTATTTTTTAAGTCTCTAATAAAATGCAAGGTTTATAGGTTCTATAGATTCTTTCCCACTCCCCATCAAATTTAGTAGAATTTTTGGAAATTAAGATGCTATATAAAATGATACAAAATATTATTGCGTGAATGAATGTCACAACTTTTATAGGGTAGAGGGTAGGGTGTCTTAGGCACCGTGTCTTCCTCAATCCAACTCTATAGCTGGACCGTCAGGTATATATAAAACAAAGATAGCACAAACCATTTCAAGAGTCAACAAACCATTTCAAGATAGCACAAACCATTTCAAGAGTCAACAAAATCAACACAATATTAGCTCAAGATAGATTCTTCATATACGTAGATGAATCAAGAAGAGCATGTTGTGAATAAAGGAGAAGGATCAATGTCTAGCTTCCCTGGTGCGACCACTAGTACCTCAAAACCAATCTATATTAATCCCATGACGGCTGGGAGGAAAGCATTGGAAGAAGACGACGTTTCACTATCTCTTCTCTACAATCTCTCTACTATACAAGACAAAGTCCATCAGATCCAATC
This sequence comes from Leavenworthia alabamica, assembly GCA_000411055.1. NCBI lineage: Eukaryota > Viridiplantae > Streptophyta > Magnoliopsida > Brassicales > Brassicaceae > Leavenworthia > Leavenworthia alabamica. Next base: position 6,885 of record KE156834.1, read on the forward strand.
TTTGGTCAGCTTCTTCATGATCTCTCCTAATAACAATAGCCAATCCTCGGGGTCAACGCCGCCTATAGCCGTGGCTAACATGGGAAGTTTGGTTCAAGAAATCATCACGGCTGCTTCTTCCATGTTGTTCACTTGCCAACAACTCCACATCGGATCTAACAACAACAATGATATATATGACGATCAAAACGCATGTACAATGGTTATGGATTATTCCCGACAAGAAATCGATCCAAACCATGATTTTATGCAAGAGTCGACCAACCTTCATGGTATTCATCAAGAAAAGGGGGAGATCTCATTTCAAGATCAGAATCTTGAGTGGTACGACACAAAAACCCTAAACCCTAAAAAAGAGTATCCTCGTTCTAAATCAAGATCCGGGAACTACGAGATATTGGAGCTAGACGTAGCGGATCTACTAGCAAAATACACGCATTACTGCCAAATTTGTGGGAAAGGGTTTAAAAGAGATGCAAATCTAAGAATGCACATGAGAGCGCACGGAGACGAGTACAAGACACGCGAGGCCTTGATCGGACCAACGAGCCATGAAAATAAAGGAGAACATTACTACTCGTGCCCTCAACAAGGGTGTAGGTGGAACCAAAGGCACGAGAAGTTCCAACCGCTCAAATCCGTAATATGCGCCAAGAATCATTACAAGAGAAGTCATTGTCCTAAAATGTATATGTGTAGGAGATGCAGTGTGAAACACTTCTCTGTTCTGTCTGATCTTAGGACGCATGAAAAGCATTGTGGTGATATAAAGTGGGTTTGCTCTTGTGGAACTAGATTCACTAGGAAAGATAAGCTCATGAATCATGTTTCCTTATTTTTGGGCCACACACCGGCCCATGGGCCGTTGCAGCAGAATCCGTCGATGGTCACCCACTAAAGTGTGTAAGATCATAGCCTAATTCAAGTTCTTGATAGATTTCTAAAACGTATGTCCAACAAATATTTTTTCCTTTGTGGATTTTTTTAAACTAATGTTACAAATATAATATCCGAAGAAGGTCTATCACAAAGAATTGTGCATTTTACGTTGGACAGTGTCAGATATAATTTTGGTTACGATTGTTAAACATATGCATTATGGTCGAATAATTTTGTAAGAGAAAAAAGTTTTAATGCACTGTCTGGATTTATTTTGTTTATAATAGAGTTAATGAAAATCTCCATAGTTTAGTTGGCGGGCAATATAGTTGGGAGAGACGTAATCTTAGCCGCACATCGTAAAAATTAGCCAAGGCAGCAATCCACGCCAATTTTTTTCAGTTAAGGTAACAACTTATACTTGGCGCTCTTTGGTTATAAAGGCGCAAACAAAATATTTTGAATTTTCAATATTTAAAAAATGATTTTAAAATACGCGCCATTCAAAGTGTTAAGAAGATCTGAACCATCCAATTATTAAATCCAGCCACGTCAACAATCCGCCTCAGAGTATCTCCACCAATGAGATTACTTTCCCCTTTTTCTATATAAACAAAAAGAAATCGTTAACGTCAGAATCATCACAGCAAAATCTCACAATCTATTGAAAATGGCCAAGGCAGATAAGAAACCAGCAGAGAAGAAGCCAGCAGAGAAAGCTCCAGTGGCAGAATCAACAGCGACAGCAGCAGCGGCGGAGAAGAAACCAAAAGCTGGAAAGAAACTACCAAAGGAATCAGTCATCGCTGGAGACAAGAAGAAGAAGAGAACGAAGAACGTAGAGAAATACAAGATGTACATCTTCAAGGTGCTAAAACAAGTTCATCCAGATGTTGGAATATCAAGCAAAGCAATGGGAATCATGAACAGTTTCATCAATGATATCTTCGAGAAGCTTGCTGCTGAGTCATCTAAGCTTGCGAGGTACAACAAGAAACCTACGATTACTTCAAGGGAGATTCAGACGGCTGTGAGACTTGTTTTGCCTGGTGAGTTAGCCAAACATGCTGTTTCTGAAGGAACTAAGGCAGTGACTAAGTTCACTAGTTCTTAGATTTTGTAATGGTTGGAGAAATTAGTAGTAGTAATTGGAATGTTAAAACAGAGTTTATGCGTGATGAATTACTGTTTCTTATAAAATTCTACATATTAAACAATTTTAGTTTCCAGATTTGTTCATTTTAAGCTAATACATTGGTTGTCGTAAAAAAACCAAACTTGATGAATTCTTACCCTGATAGCTCTATTATATTTGTTCAAAATTGAAACTTAGTTAAAAATTTGGGATTAATGAGTAGTTATGGCACATTGTATTTAGGTATACAAATCTGTTATAATCCTAAGTTGTTGCTCTAAAAACTAAATCAGTTGGTAGTTTATGCAATGTGCAGTTAGTTAAAAATACAAAACTGTTTCGTATTCAAACATTTTTGACAATATACCAAGACAAGTTTTCAAGCTTGGTATTAAAACCTATTTCATTCAGTTACATGAAGAAGCATGATGATATTATTGTCTAGGAATGAATGTATCAAACGTATTGTATAGCTACAAATTTGATAACTCTAGCTGCTTCATCATTTCTTAGGGTAAGTTCGATGGTCAGGTCCAACATCACGTGAACCTGTGTTTATGTAAGGTCCTCTAAAAGTTGCTTGAGGAGGTAATGGTTTTGTTGGATCGATCACTGGTTGTTTTGACGATCTTGCAAAAACAAATTAGAGAAGAAAAAGGAATATGTTATTCATAATATGGCAAACAAAAAGATTTTGAACATTTTAGAGATCAAATCAAGGGTTCTTACGCCATGTAAAAAGGGAATGCTAAGCCTGCAGATGCGAACATAACTAGACCAGTTGCTACAATGATGTTACGCGATGGTGCCATTGTACTCTCGCTTGGCTTTGTTATAAAACAATATAAATTCTAAAGAGAAAATAAAAAAAGACAAAGATTACAATGAGATCAAACACTAACCTTATATAGCATTGAGTCAACAGAACAACAACTAAGAGCAATTGTTTAGAGCTTTTCAAAACCATTACCAAAATCATTCAAAGATAACAAGAAACTAATCAACTAGTTTTAAAATATTTACATGTATATGATAACAAACCAATTCAAAATCAAAATTACGGCTTTGAAATGTTAAGAATCAAGTGAAGAGGTCCTGAGCTCAAAATCTAAATTTTAACAATGATTTTAACCAATGAAAATTCGAAAATAACAAACCAATTCGAACTCAAGTTTATTAATTTCGATGCTCAGAGTAAAGTGATGAGCAATTCAGAACGACAGAACCCAAACAATAGATTGTGAATTTTAACAAATAAATTCGAATACAAAAACATTCGCGATAAATGAGAATTTAATTAAAAGATTTTAAACATCACAGACCAAAATGGATACGAAAAGAAGAAGATCTCACTTGGCGATATGAGAAGGCCGTCGAGTTGACTCAGTGAGAAATTTGGGAATTGAGATTGGGTTCATTGCACCGAGTCGAAGATGTGTATAAACCAGCGATTTGGACATTAAGATCTGTGAAATTGTTATTGGGCTATAGATAGCCAAAATGGGCCTGATTTATAAACTTATCCAATAAATTATTGTACTACTACCTCATTTGTTAACTTATCCAATGGACCTCATTATCCAATAAAGCTTCCATGCTAACCTAGGTTTGTACTACTTTGTTCGTCTTTAATATATGTTTTTTGACAAAAAATGTATATTTATTCGTGTTGAGACCGATAAATTAAATATAGGTTCGTACCATGTAAGTTAATATCTAATCATATAGTGTAAACAAATTAAAAATAAAGTTATATAAACACAAGACATGACACAGATTCAATTATATCTGAAAATCAGACAAATGATGATGACAAGCAAAAGTAAAGCAAATACACAAATTTATGATTTAGTAAATTAAAGAAATTAGAGGCAGGCCTGGAAACGATATAAAAGACATACCGATGGAATGTGACACCACACACCTTCATAACTTAGTCACAAAGGAAAAAAAGTTATTGCTTTTATTTATCCCAAAAAGAAAAGTTATATAACCATTTATTTTGAATGATTTGATACACTTGAAAGCTCATTGATTCAGACTACTGTATTATAATGTTCGCAAAATTCTTATTGTCATGAAAAATAAAGTTTAAAAAACATTCGATAAAAAGGATCAAAGGTAAATTAAACTATGTATATGTCGAAATAATTAATGTTGAACGCTACGTCAAAAGCATAATATAGTTGTGGTTTTGTTAATGGATTAAGTTTCGAATTCAATATATACAAATTAACATGTATATACTATTGTGTACGTGTATAAGTACTTGGTTTGTATGTAAATTTAGTAGCCAAGTAAAGGAAGAGCTGCGTCAAACATACGCATTACGTGGTTTAGGTAACGAGAAAAAAATACTAAAGAAACAAAAGGCGAAAGTAAATGATGTAAAGAAAGAACCTTCGATTGACTGGTCTCTCCATGGTACGTAGCAGCCCTAATCCTTTATTCACCTATATGTAAACTACACTCTTTTTTTTTTTTTGTATTTGATACGTAAATAGTAAAGAACTTGTCAATTTATCCATCTAATTAGTAAATATTTATAAAAATATTGGGGGATGTATCCATGAGATTCTGTGAAATCTTAAAAGTAAAAGCATAAGATTTTGATATTTCTTCTGTGAGATTTTTAAATCAAATTTTTATACTAATTTTAATAACAATGGATTTTATACTATTTTTAAAAATCACTGTTTAATATCATTAAATTTCAATAACAATATTAAATTTTATGCTATTTTTAAAAATTACAGTTCAATATCACTAAATTTCAATAACAATTTTAAAATTTATGTTTTAGTAACACATAATTTAATATTTTAAACTATGTTTCTACAAATAATAAGTTCAATACACCTTTAACAAGTTATCAGACTGTTCATTTACTAGTTATGAAGATATATTTTTGAAACTATTTAAAACTATATGAATATAAAAAGAATTAAAACACATGGGATATTATCGTATTCTACACTACTAAAACATCCGTCTGTTTAAATCTGAAAATATTCACCTTTTTTTTAGTTTTCTCATGAATTTTGAGTCTCTACCGATTCGTAGCAGTTTATGTAATCGATTCTTCATTCTATGACGTACCCACAAGTTACCTTGTAAACACTTAAGAAGCAAACTCAAACTTCAGAAAACTATGGTCTCTCTTCTTCGATTAGTGAAAACTATTCTGATTTGTTTATTATTACCGGCGGCGGTTTTATCTTACGGGTTTCCGGCGACGTTAAAATTAGAAAGAGTGATTCCGCCGGCGAATCATGAGATCGAGCTTAGTCACCTAAAGGCTCGTGACAGAGTTAGACATGGCAGATTGTTACAGTCTTTAGGTGGAGTTATAGATTTTCCGGTCGACGGAACTTTTGATCCTTTCGTTGTTGGGTACTTTTAAATTTCGTTCCTTTTTTATGGATTTTTTTACAATATCAGTCATTGTCTATCAATCTCAATCAAAAACTTAGTTTCTTTTTTGGTTGTGTTCTGATTAGTTATTGACTTTTAACAGATTATACTATACGAAATTGAGATTGGGATCTCCTCCAAGAGATTTTTATGTACAGGTTGATACAGGAAGTGATGTTTTGTGGGTTAGTTGTGCTTCTTGTAATGGATGCCCTCAAACCAGTGGACTTCAAGTAAAAAGCTTTTGTATACTTTTCCTAATCTTGGTTTAGTTTGGTTTTTGTGATTTTTAATGAGATTTTTATGATTCTGTTGCTTATTTTTTTGCAGATTCAGTTGAGTTTCTTTGATCCAGGGAGCTCTGTAACAGCAACACCTGTTTCTTGTTCTGATCAAAGATGTAGTTGGGGTATTCAGTCCTCTGATTCAGGTTGTTCTGTTCAGAACAATCTTTGTGCTTACACGTTTCAATATGGGGATGGTAGTGGCACCTCAGGGTTCTATGTCTCTGATGTATTGCAATTTGATATGATTGTGGGTAGTTCTCTTGTTCCAAACTCAACGGCTCAGGTTGTGTTTGGGTGAGTTTATTTCAGCAAGCTCTTTGTTTCATAGTCATCAATATGCTTACTCTTGACTTTGTTAGTTACTATGTGGGATTGTTTTTGTCTTGAACAGATGCAGTACCTCGCAGACGGGAGATTTAGTTAAATCAGATAGAGCTGTTGATGGAATCTTTGGGTTTGGGCAGCAAGGAATGTCTTTGATTTCCCAGCTAGCTTCACAGGGATTAGCTCCAAGAGTGTTTTCTCACTGCTTGAAAGGAGAGAATGGAGGTGGAGGTATATTGGTTCTTGGAGAGATTATAGAGCCAAATATGGTCTTTACTCCACTTGTTCCTTCACAGTTAGTTCCATTTATCTCTCGAATCTGTTTTTGTTCCACAAGAGTTGTTTAAATATTCATTAGAGAGTGTATTGAAAATTTCAGGCCTCATTACAATGTAAATCTACTGAGCATCTCAGTGAATGGCCAAGCTTTACCGATCAATCCATCGGTTTTCTCCACATCAAACGGTCAGGGAACAATCATCGATACAGGTACCACACTGGCGTACCTTTCTGAAGCAGCCTATGTTCCTTTTGTTGAAGCTGTAAGTCATAAAACGACCCATTGATATTGCTGAACCATCTTGGAAATGTAGTTACTATAACTGTACTCTGCAATTATGTCTTGATAAGTTGTCTTAAATGTCGTCTTTCTTTTGGAAAATTTCAGATTACAAATGCTGTTTCACAGTCTGTCAAACCCGTTATTTCGAAAGGGAACCAATGTTACGTAATAGCTACAAGGTTTATCCTGCTCTTACCAGTTTTGTTATCTCTTAACATGTCTTCTTATTAGTATCCATATAGTGGGAAAAAATCTGAACTGTTCCATTGTACTGTGATGATCAGTGTGACAGACGTATTTCCTCCAGTTAGCTTGAACTTTGCTGGTGGAGCATCCATGTTCTTGAATCCTCAGGATTACCTCATACAACAGAACAGCGTCGTAAGTACTTTTAACTCTTTCATATGAGTCTAGGTTTTTTCGGTTGTTCTAGACTTAACAATTGTCTCGTCACTCTTCTTTATAGGGTGGTACTACTGTATGGTGTATCGGTTTTCAAAGGATACAGAATCAGGGAATAACAATCCTTGGAGGTAACACGACTCGAAAAGCTTAAGCCCCTTTGCTATTTAAAAACTACGTTTGGTAAACACAAAACATTGGTTTCTTCATCTTTGGTTCTGCAGATTTGGTTCTTAAAGACAAGATCTTCGTCTATGATTTGGTCGGTCAGAGAATCGGATGGGCAAACTACGACTGTAAATCTCATCTCTTTAACCCAAAATGATACCTCAAATCTTTCCATACTTACATATCTTTTTTCAACATCTATGTTTCTATAGGTTCGATGTCGGTAAATGTATCTGCGACTAGCAGCAGTGGAAGAAGCGAATATGTGAATGCAGGACAGTTTAGTGACAATGCAGCAACACAGAAGCTGTCAATGAACATTGTGGGAAACGCTTTAATGATGTTGTTACTAATGGTGGTAATCAACATGTTCTTATAGCACAGAGCTTTTCATTTATGTAGTTTCTGTACAATGTTTTATTTGATCGTCGGCGTGTTATTTGTGGTTGGTCGCCGGAGAGTGATTCGTATAGCCCCATCAGAAGAAAAGTTAACTTCTTCTGTTCTTAGGTGTGTGTTTATATATTGCATATAAATATAAATATATTTTCAATATATAAAATCATTTGCTTTAAGCAATACAAAAAAAACAAAGAAGCTACTATAATTCTGTAGAGCTCTAACACTGAGGTAGATTTAAGGATCAGAGGTGGTTTAATTATGTTGAGATCTCACAGTGTGAACTAAGGCACATCAGAAGGTTAAGATTTTGGCCGCATGGAAAGGTCTTAACTGAAAACTATGACTTCAACGAGGAAGATGCAATTGCTATGCAAGAGTTGATCATTCTCATTCTTGAATTTGTACGTGAGAAGAGACCAACGTCAGCTCAGTGTCTAACACACTCATGGAAGAAGCACTTGATGAGAATAAAACGAAGGAATGGGATGAGAGGGAAGACATGGAGGCTGGTGTTGGTAATATCACTTAAGAAAACAGAGTCCCTAAGATTTAGATACTGTATTGTTATTTTTTTCTCCATTCACTCTTGGAAACAAAAGATTAAAATTTTTATTAGCTTTGGAACCAAGTCAGATGATACATTGATTTAACATTAACTAATAGTGCAGAGGATATTAGCATACAAGTCAGGGTTCAATTGAGACCACACAATAAACATATCAAAGACATTTTATGAATTCACCTTTCTCTTTTAAAAGGTTAAATTTTTTCAAAAATAAACTTGAAGGTTACAAAATGAGACATGATTTCAATACGGGCCAATTTGTAAAATAAATAAAGACGTTTGAATTTTTTGGTGAGAGAAGAAAATTAGGGCAAAGGAGAAACTAGAAACAAACGAACCAGAGTGAGGTTCAATGGAGGACGATGAAGCAAAGCAGCAAAGAAAACTTGAAGAAGAAGAAGATTATGATGAAGAAAGACAAGTAAAAGAAAGAAATTTTCCTTCGCATCATCCTCCACCTCCGCCTGATGAGGTTAGACCATCACTTTGAGCTTAATTTGCTCACTCTTTAAGTTTTAATTGTAGAAACTGAGCTTAAGTGTAATTTGTATTTTCATCTGGCAATTAAAGAGTAGATTTTTCGATTTAAATTTTGTTTTTTTTATTGACAGATAGTGATGATTTCTAATTTTTGTATATATTGTGTAGTTGTTCGACATTTCTACTACAGTTGATCCTAGCTATGTTATTTCACTTATAAGGAAACTCATTCCAGTTGATTCGGGTAGTGACCAACGGCATAACCATCATATAAATGCTAATCATGTGGTTGAAGGTGTTGTAGCTACATCTGTAAATGAGGTTCTCGAGACTTCCAATGCTCATCTACTTAGCATGGACATTGAAGGTAAGAATAATGAATCTACGTCCATGGAGAAGGACTTGGTGAGTTCATGTCAGGAGCCTGGCAAGGTAAGCGGGTCATCAGTGGAAGAGGCATGGGAAGATCATGGTTGCGTTTTGTGGGATCTTGCTGCCAGTAGAACTCATGCTGAGTTAATGGTAAATGGATTTACCCATTTAAGCTTTCAAGTAAATGCCTTTGATTTTTTTTTTTTGATTTCCAAGTTGAGTTTAAAGTAATAGGACATTTGGGGGTTGAATAATGAATTAGTGAAAGAAATAATTTGTTTTACATTTAGACAAGAGATCATTTTGGTTTCATATAGTGGGTTTTGTAATGTACTATAATGATCGATCTACTGAAGTTGCGACTATTTTCTTATTTCTGGCTTTGGATTTGCAGGTGCAGAACCTAATTCTGGAAGTGCTTCACGCCAACCTTATGGTTTCAGAGTCTGCCCGCATTCGAGTAAGAAACTCAGCATATTTATGATAGATGGCCAACTCTAAGCAATTTTTAATTACCCTTTTCTTCTCGAATTGATTTTGATGTTTACATTGCTTCTTCATTTCGAGACTTGTTTAGGAAATCTGTCTCGGGATCATTGGGAACCTTGCTTGCCATGAAGGGCTGTTAAAACATATAGAATCTACAGCTGGACTAGTCAATATACTTGTGGGACAGCTTTGTCTTGATGATACCCAATGCCTTAGTGAAGTTTGCAGGTAGAACAATCAATATGCCATCAAATATAGATTCATGCTTGATCAGTGTGCTGGGTTATCTAACTACCTTACATGTTCTCCAACAGGATACTTACCACAGGTCTCTATGGGGCTGGGTGCACTTTTTGGGCCGAGTGTTTGCAGTCTGATGATATACTTCGTCGTATTTTATGGATTGCGGAAAATACCTTGAATCCTCATCTTCTTGAAAAGGTAACTTCTAATATTTTTGCTTGGAAATCAATCATTCTTACACTGGATTAATTGATGGTTAAGAGGTTGATTGAGAGTGAATTTTGTAGGAATCAGTGTCAGATGGAAATCTTTCCACAACCATTTCCTTTGAGTTGTGGTTTATAAAATTTGCTAAATCATTTCCATAGAGTGTAGGGCTATTGTTAGGTATCATAGAAGGTCAACCAGAGATTGGGCAGCTATTGATCCCTCCACTAATGAATCTGGGTTTGACGAGTCTCTTGATCAGTCTTCTTTCCTTTGAAATGAACAAGTTAACTAGAGAAAGAATTCCAGAAAGGTAGAGAAGAATAGAAACTCATCAGTGTTACTGAATGGCCTTACTGTTCTTGCAGAAACAATGGAGTCTTATGCTTACTATGTTGTATTAATATGTATCCTTGTGTATGAATTCAGGTACCCCGTCCTTGAAATCATTCTCCGAACTATTGAAGCACTTTCTGCTTCAGATAACCATTCTAAAGAGATTTGCTCCAGCAAAGAACTTTTTCAGCTAGTATGTGATCTTATGAAACTTCAAGACAAAGCGGAGGTAGTTTTAGGTTGATATGAAGCTTTTCAAATATATCTCAAGTTATAACATAATAAACTAGACTTCACTGTAGGTGGCAACATCTTGTGTTACTGCTGGAGTTTTGACAGCAAATATGCTCTCGGAAACACTCGATTTTATTCCAGAAGTGATGCAAGGTAAACTAAATATCTGCGTAGTTTTGTTGGTTGTTCATTCAGTGTTTCATGCCTCTATCTGACACTATGAATCTGCACAAGCAGATTTTTCTTTCTTGGAAGGTTTATTCAGTATTATACCATTTGCTTCGGATGATTTAGAAGCAAGAAGAGCTATTTGGAATGTTATTGCGAGGTTACTTGCCAGAGTTAATGAGTCTGAGATTGACAGATTCTGTCTGAGTCAGTACATATTGGTCTTTTTAAGCCACTCAGATATCATAGAAGATGATCTTCTGGATAACCAACTAGAAGATTCCAAAAACTCAAGCGCGCGATGGCGAATAATCGCTGTATCCACTTTTATACTCCTCTTGTTTTTGTTGCTTCTTTCAAGATTTTACAAAGTTGGTATGTACGGATCTGTTTGTTGACGTTTAACAATTACAGATACAGAAGATGGAGTTGATATTGAACAACTGGAATATTCAAAAAGAGGATGTACATGAGGAGGAAAGCATGAATGGAGACTACTCTGTGAACAAAGCTGATGTTAAAAGGATATCAGATTCCTGCCACAGATTTATCGAGTAAGCTATTCTCCATCTTGGCGTATAAGGATTGTTAGATTTATTTGTATTTCACTACTTTTTCAAGCGATCCAGAGAGTCTTACAGTTCCATAGGCTGTAATCTTGTTTAAATGTTATAATTTTTTTTGATAAAAATCTTGTTTCTGACTGACTTGACTCATAATATTAATATATCTCAATTGTAGATCGATGAAAGGATCATACTCTCTGGAATAATACAAGAAGTCACAAGCTTTCAATTAATGGCTGACTCAGTGAACTCTTGAACAGATATATTAAGCTAACCCTCCTTAATAATTATATTATGTTGATTATTCATGTTACTTGACGATTTTAATGTAATGTAATTCATATTAAAGATCAACAATCTTTGAGCACTTGTTTCTTATGTCTTGGAACCCTCAAAAATTCATATTGTAAATTTTAACAATTCAGAGATTCATAAACCTTTTCAACGAGTTAAAAATAAAAAATTTATTAAAATAAATACAACCAAAAGAAGAGTGGATAGAATATTTGTGTCTTCTTAGTTCTGAAACTGGTCACTCAGTATAATATACAAACTCTCTCTCTCGATCGATGAATCTCTCCACAGTAAATCTCTACAATTTTTCACTTAGACCATTCGTGATTTCGCATCCTTCTTCTTTTTTCTTTTCTAAACGTAAGTTTTCTTCTTCTTTTTTTTTCTGTAATTCAAATCGTTCTCTATGTGTTTATAAGCATTAAGTGAAGAGTAAAACGATGCATAGCTACTAGCAACTTAACCTATATTAGTGGGGGATGTAATTGCTTCTTAAAAACCATAACTTTTGCACTAGAACTTAATCTGTTTGATGAAATTGAATTCTGGGTCTTTGTTTTTGGAGAGCTCGTATCCATGAAAACTGTCACTATCTACCTATGAAGTAACGGTTTTTTAATATCAGTTTGAAAGCACTCAAATTTGATTGATAAAATAATTCTCCTTAGCTTTGTTTATTCTCTTCTTGTTTGGTTTTATTTCAGTATTTTATGTGAGTTTCTCTGTATACATCTCATGTTTTCATTAGTTATTTGATAATTGGGTTTGCAGGTTTTGTTACCAGAAACTCTTTGGGTCACTCTCCGGCGATCTTGCTGCCTAAATCAACTCTATCAGCTCAGATTATTGCTAAGAGCTCATCAGGTTTTGCTCTTATTGTTTCCACAATATCTGTGTGTTGTTTTGTTTCTTCGATTTCTATTTTTAGGATTATGCATTTTGGTATGTTGACTTTTTTTTTATCAGCATTGATTTTGGGGTGGACTGAAATAGCTTTACTATGTGAGTTTCAGTATCAGTACAGCCAGTGTCTGAGGAGGCTAGTGAAGAGTATCAATCCAATGATGTTAGTGGAGATTCAATACGACGACGGTTTCTTGAATTCTATGCCTCTCGTGGGCATAAGGTGCTTCCTAGTTCATCTCTTGTACCAGAAGATCCTACTGTCTTATTAACAATTGCTGGAATGCTTCAGTTTAAGCCTATTTTCCTTGGAAAGGTATAATAGATACAATCCAAGCCAAAGAGTACTATTTTACCGCATTTAGAGACTTGAAGATAATTTACAATGTTTGGGACATTTGAAAATGTTGCAGATACCTAGACAGGTTCCATGTGCAGCCACTGCACAAAGGTGCATACGTACAAATGATTTGGAGAATGTTGGAAGAACGGCTAGGCATCATACCTTCTTTGAGATGCTTGGGAACTTTAGTTTTGGTGATTATTTTAAGAAAGAAGCCATAAAATGGGCATGGGAGCTATCAACTAAAGAGTTTGGGCTACCTGTTAACAGAGTTTGGGTTAGCATTTACGAAGATGATGATGAAGCTTTTGAAATCTGGAAGAATGAAGTTGGTGTGCCTGTTGAGCGGATAAAGAGAATGGGTGAAGCTGATAACTTTTGGACAAGTGGACCAACTGGTCCCTGTGGTCCATGCTCAGAGTTATACTATGACTTCTACCCAGAGAAAGGTTCTGATAATGATGTTGATCTTGGGGATGATACCAGATTTATTGAGTTCTATAATTTGGTTTTCATGCAGTATAACAAGACGGAAGATGGATTGCTTGAGCCCTTGAAACAGAAGAATATAGACACTGGTCTTGGTCTGGAACGTATAGCTCAAATCCTTCAGAAGGTTCCAAACAACTACGAGACAGATTTGATATATCCAATCATTGCAAAGGTCTCAGAGTTGGCAAATATCTCATATGATTCTGTAAATGACCAAGCAAAGATAAGTCTAAAAGTGATTGCAGATCACATTCGAGCAATTGTCTATCTCATATCAGATGGTGTAGGGCCTTCAAATATTGGCCGAGGTTATGTAGTGAGGAGGTTGATAAGAAGGGCTGTTCGCAAGGGAAAGTCTCTGGGAATAAATGGGGATGGAAAAGGCGATCCGATGGGAGCATTCTTGCCAACAGTAGCTGAAAAAGTTATAGAAATGAGCACTTATATTGATTCAGATGTAAAACTAAAGGCTAGACGCATCATTGAGGAGATTATGAAAGAGGAGCTTCACTTTAAGAAAACTCTGGAAAGAGGAGAAAAGTTGCTTGATCAGAAGCTTAATGATGCCCTGTCAATGGCTGATAAAAGTGAAACTAGACCTTTTCTATCTGGAAAAGATGCTTTTCTTCTTTATGACACATATGGCTTCCCTGTGGAGATAACCACTGAAGTTGCTGAAGAACGTGGAGTTAGTATAGATATGGATGGTTTCGAAGTGGAGATGGAGAATCAAAGACGTCAATCTCAAGCTGCTCATAATGTTGTAAAACTGACAGTTCAAGATGATGCTGATATCACGAAAAATATTGCAGACACTGATTTCCTTGGATATGATAGTCTCTCGGCTCGTGCTGTTGTGAGAAGTCTTTTGGTTGATGGAAAGCCTGTGATAAGGGTTTCTGAAGGCAGTAATGTTGAGATTCTACTTGATAGAACTCCGTTCTACGCTGAATCAGGAGGTCAAATTGGAGATCAAGGTTTTATTTATGTTAACAGTGATGGGAACCAAAACAATGCTGTTGTTGAAGTAAGTGATGTGCAGAAATCTCAGAAAATATTTGTTCACAAGTGCACTGTAAAAAGTGGAGCTCTGGAAGTTGGCAAGGAGGTTGAAGCAGAAGTAGATGAAGACCTGAGGCAAAGAGCGAAGGTGCGTTTGAATGTTATCTTGCATCCCAATATCTCAGCTGCATCTTTCCTTTTCAAGTTTTTGATTGTTTTTGTCAATTTTTCAGGTTCACCATACGGCCACTCATTTGCTGCAATCGGCACTTAAGAAAGTAGTAGGACAAGAAACATCACAGGCTGGTTCATTAGTAGCTTTTGACCGCCTAAGATTTGATTTCAATTTTAATCGAGCCTTGAATGATAATGAGCTTGAGGAAATCGAATGCCTGATCAATAGATGGATTGGGAATGCTACACGTCTTGAAACAAAAGTCCTTCCTCTTGCTGATGCAAAACGAGCTGGAGCCATTGCAATGTTTGGTGAAAAATATGATGAAAACGAGGTAAGAGAGAAAACAATGATTATAAGTTAGTCAAGTTGCTTCATAAAGCCTGAGATTATGAGAACCACATTACATATGAAGTGTTACATTTTGGTTAATAAGTTGATTTGGCTTGACTAAGAGGACCCTTGCATAAATTACAGGTTCGTGTAGTAGAAGTTCCTGGTGTCTCCATGGAACTTTGTGGTGGCACTCATGTTAGCAATACTGCAGAAATTCGAGCCTTCAAAATTATCTCAGAACAAGGGATTGCTTCTGGAATCAGGCGTATCGAAGCCGTTGCAGGTGAAGCATTCATTGAATACATAAACTCACGAGATTCTCAAATGACACGTTTATGCTCAACTCTCAAGGTAATTCCACTTATAAAGAGTGTTAATTTCCAAGGTAGTAGTTACTTTTGACATAACCAAAAGTTGTTTGGTTTAATCTGAAGGTGAAAGCAGAGGATGTTACAAACAGAGTTGAGAATCTTCTAGAGGAACTGCGTGCTGCTAGAAAAGAAGCCTCAGACTTACGTTCTAAAGCAGCAGTTTATAAAGCATCTGTCATATCAAACAAAGCATTTACTTTAGGAACTTCACAGACAATAAGGTACATCGTTTTTTTATCAGTAAAACCGACACATAGATATGATCTAACTCTATAATCTCTTTCTTTAATTCCTTTAGAGTGGTCGTTGAGTCGATGGATGACACTGATGCTGACTCATTAAAGAGTGCAGCTGAGCATTTGGTAAGCACTTTGGAAGATCCAGTTGCTGTGGTACTAGGATCATGTCCAGACAAAGACAAGGTTAGTTTAGTTGCTGCATTTAGTCCTGGAGTAGTCTCTTTAGGAGTTCAAGCAGGGAAATTCATTGGCTCCATAGCTAAGCTGTGTGGCGGAGGAGGTGGTGGAAAGCCCAATTTCGCTCAAGCAGGTGGTAGAAAGCCTGAAAATCTCCCAAGTGCCTTAGAGAAAGCTCGAGAAGATCTTGTGGCAACTTTATCAGAAAAGCTTGGGTGAAGAATAACTTCAAAACACTATATAATGTAAAAAAGATTGTACAAAGAGAAGAGTACTTTAAGTTTAATCGGATCCCGATCGGTTATTAATAAACCGAACGATCCGAAAACCGACCTCTATTTTAATTCTTTGCCCATCGGTTACAGTCAGTGTTATTAACCAATTCCGAATTTGCTGTAACTCAGTTCGGTACCGTTGGATTATATTGCAGAAGTAAAGATATTTGTAAAATTAGTCAGTGTAGAAAATTATATTCTTCTTTCACTTATGTCTAATTGAATATTTTTGACCAATACTTTATCGCCAGGTGTTAAGATTTCTATACACACCACCGTACCTGATTATCTCTCTTCTCACAATAATGCACCGTGTTACTGTGTTCAAAACCCTTAAAACCTCGACCAAGACACCAACTAGTTAAAACGCATAAGCATATATATAACTCCGTCTTCTTCATCGTCTTTACTCAAAACTCCCAGGCATCTGTAACTTTTAAGCATCTTTTGGGATTTGATCATTCATTAACAGATCATAGAAACTCGAGAGATTATTTGAAAGAAGCAAATGTCAATTTCCCTAAAAGTTTCCCACATTTCAAAATTCTCCAACGATGTGTTCAATAGTGTAGAGCCACGAAAGCAATGCAGAGCTAGTCAAAGGTTTGAAATTAGGTCGATTAGTTTCCGTAGAAGCTCTGGTATTGAATCTCGACGGATCCATTTGAATTCGGAGCTGTCTTTGAGAAACCGATGTGTTGGATCGACAGGAGAGATCTCTGGCAGATCGGTACCGGAATGGGCTTATAGTGGCTTAAAGGATGAGACTTTAAGTGATTTAGAGCCGGAACTTGATTGTAACGGTGGCGATGAGAATGGAAATAATGACAGCGGTGGTGATGGAGGTGGAGGTGGAGATGGAGAAGGTAATGATGGAGAGGACGAAGCAGATAAAGCTGAAGAGAAGGAGTTTGGTCCAATATTGAAGTTTGAAGAAGTTATGAAAGAGATTGAACGTAGAGGGATTACGTTACCAGAAGATATGTTGGAAGCTGCTAAATCTGTGGGGATTCGTAAACTGTTTCTTCTTCGTTACCTCGATTTACAGGTTTTTCTTTTCTTTGCTTTTTGCAGAAAATGGTGAATGATTCTGATTCTGATTCTGATTTATGTTTATGTTATGATGATTTAATGTGATAAATATATTTACAGGGTTCTGTTTGGCCACTTGGGTTTCTGATGAGGTCATGTGCAATGCTACGAAACAGAATGCTTGCAGATCCTTCATTTCTCTTCAAAGTTGGAACTGAGGTTAGATTTGTCAAAGTTGGATCAGTTATTTAGAATTGAGTTTAAGAATCTGACTTATGGATTAAATGCAGATAGCTATAGACTCTTGTTGTGCAACTTTTGCTGAAGTACAGAAGAGAGGAGATGATTTCTGGTCAGAGTTTGAGTTGTATGCAGCTGATCTGTTGGTTGGTCTTGTGGTTGATGTTGCGTTGGTTGGACTTTTAGCTCCCTATGCACGTATTGGTAAGCCATCTGTGGTGTCATCGTCAACAGGTGTCTTTAGAGACCTTAAGCGTGCTTGTGCAGCACTTCCTAGCAGGTAAGACCTCTCATTCGTTGTCACTCTCTCTTTTCCTTACTTTTGGATCCATGTAATGTACAAATGGTGTTAACTCTTCCCAACTGATACCTATTGAATTGGCTGGATATGTGGGATGAGATTTACTTATACAGATTTTGTTTTGTTTTTGTACTTGTGAAGTGTTTTTGAAGCTGAAAGACCGGGATGTAAATTCTCGGTCAACCAGCGGATTGCTACTTTCTTCTACAAGGTATATGGAGAAGAAAAGTTGCTTTGATTTTTCTTTGTGAATCTTCCATAAGTTTGGTTTAATTAATCATTGTGATTCTTCATCTAGGGCCTCTTATATGGGTCAGTTGGATTCAGCTGTGGTCTCATCGGTCAGGGAATTGCAAATCTGATAATGACGGCAAAACGGTATTCTATCTCAATCATGAAATGAATCTTCTGAGTTTCTCTCTGGTTTCATATGATTTTGGTCAAGGCAATTGACTGTATAAAACAACTGTTCTTCACTGAATTTTGGGTTTCTTTATCAATAGGAGTGTAAAGAAATCAGAAGAAGACGTCCCTATTCCACCTCTTTTCGAAAGTGCTGCTCTCTGGGGTAAGTTTTGCTTTTGATCTTGAACTTAGTTCTGCATAGACAGGTAAGCTTTTTTCCTTTGATGTTGAATGAAAGCTGCGGTATTGTGTGTTTGTATACTCTTTCTACAAATCTCGGTTAAGGTGTATACCTATATTGTTGATGTTGTTTGAAATACTAGATTCCAGTTCTAGGAAGATGGTGATTTAATTGCAAAACTCAGAGAGACAAACCTGAAGTGTTAATTACATAGATTCTCTAACTCTCTTCACTGACACTGTGTTGTGTTGTTGAGCAGGTGTGTTCCTAGGCTTATCTTCTAATGCACGTTACCAAATCGTCAACGGCCTTGAAAGAGTAGTAGAAGGTTCTACAGCAGCCAAACGCATCCCAGTGGTCGCCATGGCATTCACAGTGGGAGTCCGGTTTGCCAACAATGTATATGGTGGTATGCAATTTGTGGATTGGGCTAAATTATCCGGTGTCCAGTAATATTAACCGGTTCAGTTTCCTCCGGAGATTATTAAATTATATAGAATGGTTGGGAGATGCTGGTTATCTGAGATATGGTTAGTGATTTAGTTAGAGAAAAGAAAGTGTGGTTCATTATCTCAAACCAATATACTCTAGCCGAACCAATACAACATTTTGGATTTGAGTTTCTCATCGAGTCTCGTTGTTTCTCTAATTTATTTTCATTTAATCATATGCAATAAATGACTCAATATTGTCCGAGTTTTATTACTGGCAATGGCTACAAGATCAGGTTCGGATAATGGAGCGAACCTTTGCATCGACAACAAAATTATGAGCTTATATTCTGCCACAAAAAAGGAGAACTTGTACTTATATTCATAAGAATTTAATTTACTTCTTTTGACAACACAATATACTATTGTAGTCATCAAAAAACAACCCTAAAAGCAGAAGCAGATGGGGGGCCTACTAGCCTATAGCCAAACAAAAAATGAAAACGAAAAAATAATTGAGTGGTAGCTTGACTTTAGGAGGAGAAACCTGCCCGCTACAGCCACTCACGGCAACGACCACATCTCCAGCTACCTTCAGTGCAACTCGATTCCTCCTCCCATGGAGAACAGTGGGAATGTATTGTCATAGCACAAGTTTGGCATGTGAGTTCAGGTCCTGGCTCCACATGCATACATATTTGACATGGAATTGTATTCTCATAGAGAAATGCACTACACTCATCCGTAGTCTCAACCTGAGGATTTGGGTTATCTGTGTTTCCTAAAGCATCTTTGTCATCTCCATATCCATCGCACTGGCCACTATCATCTGTTGTGAGCAACTCAGTCAGTGAGAAATATGTTTGGGGTTCGAATTCCATGTCTTCGTAGTCAAACATTAGCTCTCCTTCAACCATGTTGTTGTTGCCAGATGCATCCCATTCCATGACAGGCATTGTTGGCTCCAAATCTGGTTTCACAAAAGGCTGTGATTCAGGATACGCTGAAAACTCAGTATAAGAAAGATTATTATTCCCGTCTGTGTCTTCCCGTTTCACTTGTCTCCTAACTGGTAGCTTCTGGGGTCCCGGCACAGCAGAACCATCCCCGTTCCATTCCACATCCAAATTGTTAGGTGCAATTTGTACGAATTTTGAAACTGACCCCAAGAGAGGATCATCCTCTGAAACAAATGCATCTTCGAGTGCAAACGAGGGAGTAGAGGGCATCGAGTCTTTTGGTTCAGACATTCTTTCAGAATCAGAATCCATTCCAATATTTCCTTGCCCATTTTTCTGGTTCTTGAAAACTATTTGTTTCATCTGCTTCTGTTCCCTGAGTTTGGGATCCATGTAAGGGCAATCAGGTGATCGTATGCGACGGCATTTGCAGCACTTAAACCCAACAACTTCAGGAATCTTTGACTCCTCGAGTCTAATTGCTTCAATGTGGTACCACTCTGCATACAGACAGATGGCACGAAGAGATTTATTAAGAACAAAATTGCGGGATTAACGAAAAATAAATGCTTCTGTATAGAATTTAGAGTGAATAGTTCTTACTGTCACAATTTGTACAGTGAATATATGTGAGACCAGGATTATATGGCAGTTTGCAGATCCAGCAAGCTGGTTCCAAATTGGGCCGATTAGATCGTGAAGCCAATAAAAAATTCTGCTGTCTGAAGCTAACACCTGTGTCTTCCAAGTTCTTTTTCCTCCATATGACTCCCCAAGACAATGTCTTTTGTTGTTTACTCTTCGTTGCCAAATTGGAATCAGGAGTGATTTGTTTAACTTCTGGAGCGTTGTTGCGTACGATGGAAGATGGTGAATGTTGATTAACAGGCTTAATCTGTGCTTTCGTCACTGGTGTTACTGCGTTTTGAAGTTGTCTATTGATCAAGACAGCGGGTGTTGTTGATTGTCTGTGATTGATTATTGAACGGGCTCTTGCAAGGTAGCACCGTTTGCAGGTTACGAAAATTTCAACATTCCCAGTTGTGTGTTGTGTGCTCATAGTACAATCATTGTGACAGAAACCTGAGAAGGTAAAAGAAAATGCATGATCATATCGCTAATTATCCCTCAGCACAATTACTTGTCAATATTTAACAACCAATGTATTGTACCTTGGCAAGTTCTGCATGTAGTTGAATCCCTACAGACAAGTAGAGGACGGGAACAAAAATTAATCTCAAGGTAAATAAGATTATCGTTTATAAGCACTTTAAAAAGTGAAAAAAGCTAAAAGAAAATACCTCAATAAAACATCAAGATGGCATGATGCACAAGAACACATCTCCGTGTTGTCCCTCCTTGAGGCTAGATAAGAGAATATGTTCACTCGAGAAGCTTTTAGTTGCTTTTTCTGGAGCTTTGATAAAGTTGTTGAAGGCTTCTTGATAAAAGGCACATGTACCCTATGTAAACTTTCTTCATATTCTTTGGTCAAATATAAGGGAACGCGTGCTTCATGAAACCAAAATTTTTCATTTCCATCCTCAGTTTTCTCAACTTCAATGACATTCTTCTTGACACGAGATGGAAGATACTTCTGATTACCAAAGGCAACTCCATATCTAACCTTGTTATCTATGATCTTCTTGTCACAGATACTAGCGTTCCTAAAAACAGTGGCCTCTGTCTCTGAACCTTTAACATCTTGTACGTTTTGCTCTGGGCGTACAAGTTCATTCCATCTTATATTCATATCTAGGTATCTAACCTGTCCCAGATTCAGTTGAATTTTAGGGGAATAACAAACAAACATAAAACACACATTTATTTTTGAAAATCCATTGATGATAGAAGACAAACCTGAAGAGCAAGCTGAGAAATGTTTTTGCTACTTTCAACTGCGGCTTTCCAAATACACCGCCTGCTTCTTTTAGGAATGTAGGAACCCTCACCATAATTAAATTCAGGAAACTTTTTCTGACCACCTAATGAATAACAAACAAATTAGCATCATCTCGAGAGAGAAATCTAATAGTATATATCTGGCAGATGTATCAAAAAGGTAGAGCTAAAACAAAACACCCTATGTTCAATTGTTCATGTGAGAATAATTAAAACCATAAGCACAAAAACATAACCGAACAAGGTTACCTTGCCAAGCTGCTTTTCGTATCTTTGGCTTCGACAAGACTGCTTTCATAAATATAACTTTTGATAACTTCCCCCCTCTCCACCAAGTAAAGGTATCATCATTAGAACCTTCGGCTGTAATTTCAGCAGCCTGGTTCTTCTGCCTCCTCTTACCAGGTCCACGTTTCTGTGTGGCCCCAACAGTAACTGGAGCGTTTTGAAAAATAGAATGTTCTATCAACCAATCATCCATTAGTTTAAGCCAACTGCCTGACAGAGCAATACTGCAAATATTTTCCTCAAGCTGCGAATAGGTAAAGTGAACCATATGAGGCCAATGAGAACATAATATATACAATGATAAACCAAAGTCTACTGACATATCACTATAGTGTCAACAATATCAAAATTGAACAGTTAAATGACAAGAAAAAGTAAAATTACTTTTCAACAGCAAAAGAAAGTGAATAACAAAGAAAGGGTTTCAGGAAAAAGGAATTACTTACTTCAAGCAAGAGGGCTTTTGTAGTTTTGCATGTTGATGCTTCCTCTAACTTCTTACGCCACAGTTTCCTAAGACTCTCACTGTGAAATGGCCCCGCAATGAGACCACGTAAGCTTTCCTCGAGGTAGAGAATATATGCTGCAATACTAGAAAGTACTCCTTCCCCGTTCTTCAGAGGAAAAAGCCCACTGCAGATTTTCATAGCACTTTTGGTGGCCCCTGATACAGCTGCATTTAACATGCATCCTCTCCTACTTGCTGATGTGAGTTTACAAGAATGACACCAACCACACCTTTCCCTGGTAATTTCCTTCTTATCAGGACTTGGCCAGAAGAATCTCGAGGCTACTAACGAAAATGCTTTCATCTGAAGCAAGATGTTACTTGATGCCGCTTTCTTAGCATTACTAATCTTGTGGAGATCAGGTTCATGGGTTTCCTCTGACAATAGGACAGCCAAAGTAGCAGCAGCTGATACAGCCAATTCTCCATTTGTGTAATGATTACTGTAAGCATGAGGTTTAAATGATAAACCCTTTTGTGTGAAGCCAGCAACCAAGTTCTTCTCCAGCATCCCACTTGATGTTCCTAAAACAGGACGGCCATTATAGCCTGAAGCAGCTGTGTGGAGGCTAACCATACTAGAACTACTTCCACTATCGAGTTTAATTGTGTCTGACACCTCGCCAGCCCCTTCTTTTTGCATGTGAATTAAATTAGTCTCCACTTCTCTCAGATAAGAGATCACACCTCCAGGCAGATCCCAGTATAGTGAGATCTCTTTGCATATATACAAATATTCCAGTCTATGGTTAGTTGCAGACAAAAGCACCTGTACAACTTTTGGAATGTCGATCAAATTGTAGTATTTGATATCTGCATCCTTATCAACGGAAATTTTAAGCCTGCAATGTTAGGAAATATTGATCAGCGTCCACACCAAAATTATTTAAGCAATATGGGTTTTCCAGCTATAAGAAGAATCCAGACAAACCGATATGTAAATAGTCGCTGACAATTATAAAACTACAAAAACAACTCTCCACAGGTATCTAAGTGAATATGGAGACAAAGAATTGAAAGATCAGTTCTATTTCCATAGATTTTAGAGAAAAGTATCTGGAATAAGACGTCGGAAACATACACCAGTAAGTGATTGCATGTACCCAAGAAGAGTCGCCCATGTGGGTCCACTCCAAAATCTACTGCTCCCCTGAGTGACGTCTTATGAGCAATAGTTGGTCCGATTTTGTTGATAGTGCATTCAGGACAATACCACGGCCCATCTGGTATATACATTTTGACCACACCAATGCATCTTGAGTGATATGCTAAGGGGCATCCATCACAGCACAGCAACGTTCCATCCATGCCGCAGAGCCTACATTCATCACTGTTTCCATCCAGATCTGAGTTAAGCCCATTAGATCCACCATCAGTATATCTTGAACTCAAAGTTTTTGACTCATTCAATGAGCCTACCACATGGTTCACTGCAACTAATTCACCAAGCTCTTTCTCCTTGCAAGCTGAGGTTTTCGCAAATCTGGGGTGAACCCTTCTAGGTCCATTTTCAGTAAGATCAGCAGTAACTCCATCAGGATCAAATCCAACTTCAGATTCTTCTCGGTTATCGATTTCAGCTCTTATATCTACTACATCAAAAACGTCATCACACAGAATTTGCAGAATCTTCAATTTCATCACTACGGGTAACGAATAATATTCTTTCTCTACAACAAATTCATTAAAAACTTTCCACTGAGCGCCACTTGCATGTCCCATGGCAGCAAAGTACTGAACCAAATAAACAGGCCAAGTTAGCGCATCGAGCAAGCTCCAATCAATGCACCTGCATATGGCAATGCAACAACAATACTGTTCAGATACCCAACAAACTAATTCTAGGGTCTCATTAAATGGACTGAACTAACTAAGGATATGGGAAAGTTAACTCATAAAGTTACAAAATTAAGAAAATAAGTTAATAAAGACAACTGTGTAAACAACAAAAGTTGTCTACCATCACCTCAAGCATTTTGAAGCGACTTCAGATCCATCTGAGGAAAGTCTCTCAAGATGACCCTTGAGGACCCGCATCAAGGCAACATGAATAGCATCCAGCAAAGAATTAGGCCCTACGAAATTCAATGCTCCCACAAAATCATCCAATCCAAATGGGCAGATATATAACTGAAAACTGAACGATCTTAAGAACCCATATACTGATAATAGATGCACCACACCTTCCTCAGGGATACCAATAGTTCCTGAAGAAGAAGGCAGATCCAACGGTGGAACTGAAACAAGAGGAGAAGACAAAGTCTCATTATCTGAATCTCTGTTATCTTCTTCACACTCAGGTAAACCAGAAGATGAATAACCACCACTTTCAACATCTGCCACAGAGGTCGAAGGCACCTCAACACCTCCTTTGTTCTCATCCACTACTACACAATCTATTTCCTTCTTTTTCAGTATAGAGTCTTCTAATTCATCTCTTCTAACACGTAATTCATCATCAAAGTAACTATCTTCAATAATCAACTGACGAAGATAACAAGTTTCCAAATCCTCGAAATCACCATCTTCATATTCAACTCTATACAACCCAGAATCATATGAAACAATCTTCCCAAGAAAAACTCCACAGTCATCAAAATCTTTCAAGACATAACGACCAAGAAGAGATCTAGGTACTGACACTTTCATTTCCAAAATCGGCTTCTTCCCTCGATTAGAAACCCCATTACGATCCTCTGGTCTAGGGCGTTTCCTCGGTCTACCTCTAGGTCTAGCAACCTTAGCTTCCATCAAAAATCCACCCTTAAATCAGATCCGAATCAAACCCTAGAGGGCTAGATCTCACTCCTTTTGCCACAAAATCGAACAGAAAAAAAAAGGTAGGAGATGACGAAGAGTTTAAGGCGACAAGAGAAATTAGAGAGAAAGCGAATTTCGATATTTTTTTCCATTCATCTATTATTTCGATACCCTCAGGATAACTTAAATACATTAAAGGCCTAAGCCCAATGAAAGCCCACTAGAACTAGCTCCATCGCATTGCCACATCTATATAAGTAAATATATAATCCTTATATGTATTTGTATATATTTAGTTAAAAAATATTTTACTCTATCAATCAGATTTTCTTTTAATTCTAAATATTAAGAGCTATGTTTAATTCTCTTGGCACTAAGTACACAACGATGATTCACAAAATATTGGTTTGCTAAATATTAGTGAGTTTATACTTGATGATGAGTATTTAGTTCATAACAGTTACTCCAATTATTTATACATAAACCATAATACAAACAACACTAAACCTTCTATGTAGCGGTCAGCAAGAGCCAATATATTTGCAATCGAACGTACGAATATATCCTTGCAGAGCACTGACTCGCACGTTAAACCGAGTCTAGGCAACTAGTATTTGTAGCTCCAAGCAGTTTTGCAGCTAATGTATCTGTTAGGTTCAAACATGCGATTAGCTTTATTGATCAACAAATGCAAGTACAATTGATATGAGGAGACTTCTCACAACATAGGAGAACTCTTCTTAAGATTGGCACATCACCAATTTATACAATCAACAAACATAAATTCTCTAAACAGTGAGGTTGTTATTTATACTAGAACTACTAAACAATTTGAGAAGAAATAGTTTGTTACAGCAATTCTAACAAACTCAACTATCTAGAACAGTTTCAATCTCCTCCTCTCCGCTCTCTGTTTCTCTTTCCCCTTCAGCTTCTTTTTTTTCTTCAGATCTTTTAATCGCTGGTCCCTTTCTATTCTCTTGAGAAAGAAGCTAACATGTCTTTAAAAACCCATGTGCTTTTTCACGTGCCTGTGCTTTACATTTACTAAATGTATTATTAGTGTCAATGAACTTACGTCTAATGATATGTTGTTTTTAGTCGTTTTTACTGACGTGTCGTGTCCGTTTTAGAGTCTTTTTGTCTAGTTTGTGTCATTTTACAGGTTTAGGAGTTCAAGTTTGGGATTTTGCATACTTGGGAGCTTGGAGTCTGAAAACATGGAGTTTTTGTGCACTTTTACATCCAGCCCGATCGGGCAGGGCTTAGCCCATCGGACCACAATTTCCAGAAGACATGCTCGATGATCAGACCGATCAATCCACTCATATCTGAACCATCTGAACATCAGATCGATCGGGCCACACCTTGCCCGATCGGGCAACACATCCAGACAACCTGCTCGACCCCTGGCTCGATCGATCAAACATCCTGAAGCAACA
>KE156835.1:5170-37940 GCA_000411055.1 Leavenworthia alabamica
TCAAAGAAGAAGAAAAGAAGATGAAATGAAGTGGGTGACAACATAGAAATGAAGATTTTCACCAAGGAAAAATAAAAAAGCAAGATACTGAAAGCGCACTTGCTCTATTATAAATTTATTAAATCCAGTGAATATGACCAGTTTTGGAAATTGACGAGCCACCCAACCCTTCTGGATACAAGGAGAACATGAATATCTCGGTTGGGCAAAAGCAAATAGACAAGAAACTTTTGCAAGTGTAAGATTATTTGATACTATTAGCTGAACACCTACCTCATTACTTGATATCATAATGAGTAACCATGAAATATGCCAAGCTTTACAAGATAACATAGTAGGAGACTTCTTTATTCTTCTATGGTTTATAATAATTGTTTTGTTAAAATAGTAGCACGATACAACTAACTAATAGTACAATTTTTTATCTATCTTGTTAGCAGAGTTGGCTAAGGTTCTTATGGCATAGCTACTGTGAGCGTAAGTATCAGTGTCACCCAAAATAAGGTGATATCAGAGATGGTATCTTCAAGAAACAAGATCATGAGTTAGCAAACTAAACTTTAAAAAGAGTATCACAAAACAGAAAACGATTTTTATAAGTTAATAATCAGATTTCAAAAAAAAAGAAACAGGTACCCAAAAACACAAAATATATGGAAAAACAGTGAAGATCTTGACAATGTTGCTTACGGTTTCCATCGATTTAGCTGCACTTCAATTGATGCTGAGGTAAATGGAAGTTAGTAAACGGATATTTTCAGTTTTAACGTACTTCGGACATCATACTTTTAGACAAGTAAAAAAGCCTCCTTTTTAATGGACAATCGATTATCAACAGGTAGAAAATTTAAGTCGCAATTGGCATGATCAAATAAAATCCATAAAAACTCATGAATTTGATTCCCCAGCAAAAAGAATCCGAACAGAAAAATGAGAATCAAAGATAGTGAAACAAAGCAGAAACCTGATTTAACAGAGGTTGGTGCGAGAGCTAGTAGTCTCCATTGTCTCTTCATTTAAGTACTCTGCTTCTCACTTCATAATAAAGAAATAAATCAAGACCGAATAAATTCAAAAATTAATCTAGAGGAGAAAGAATGTACCATTGTGCAAAAAGATCGATAGCGGAAACAAAAACCTTAAGAAACTGTAATGAAAGAAGAATCTGATATCTAACCTACGAAACAGAGTAAAGAGTTTAGGAGGAGAGTCAAGAGAGCTCATGATTGCTTCTGATTTATCACTTTCCTTTTGTCTTTCTATTTGACTACGCAACAACATCAAAGTAGGTGAAGTGGTGAGAAAAGATTTCAGATGATGAAGTTTAAAGGGATGAATATTCGATTTAGGAAAAGAGTTAAGAGAGGAAGAGGGAGCGTTACACGTTGATTTGGGGAGACGAATAGCTTGGCAAGGTTTTTGAAATATTTATTAAAAATGACAAATAAAAATATAATGGGTTATAATTGGAAGAGAAACAAAGTAGGGGGCTAAAATAAAAAAATTGCCAGATGTCAACACCTAAAGCTGCCAGCTGTCGGCCCCTAGAGAGAAAAACTTACTTTTATAGTATAGATTTGATAGAGTGAAAAAGATTTTTAGTTGAATTTTTAAAAATCTTCCACTAAATTTAGGATTTCATGATTTAATAATTTACTTTAATAGTTTAATGATTTGTTTATAATCATTTAAAATTCTAAATTATTGTTGGGAGTTATTAATTTTTTATTCATATAAAGTTTTTTAGATCTTTTAAAATCTTATCTATAAAAATGACATTTAAAAAAAATCTTTAGAAATTTGTGAAAGATATTAAAAACTCTCTATAAATTTCTTAAACTCTATAATAATCATAATTATCATAACTCTAAATTAATATTTTTTTTTTGAATAAACCTCTCTTTAAAAAATCTAATTGATTATCTTCTAATTATGCTCACTTACTTTTTTAATTTTTTATTTTGTTTATATTGAACTAGATATCCTTCCTTTTAATACTTAGTGTAATTTTTATATTCTAAGTAAATTCAATGATAAAAAACAGGAAAATAAATACATAACAAAGCAAAAATGGGAAAATAAAATCATAGTAAAAAAAAAGAAGTACAATAAGCCAAAATCTAAAACCAAATCGGTCCGTCCTAATACGCTGGTAAAACCAACGGTGAAGATCTAAAATCCTCCGTACAATCCAACGGTTTCTCAATAAACTTAGGTCAGAACCGTGTATTAAACCTAGGTCTAACACACAAACCCGTAAACCCGAACCGTATTTATTTGGGCAAACACCCGACCCGTAATTTCATTATATATTTTAGCAGTTCCACTGAAACCGGATAAAACCCCTAATTTTGACCTAAACTTTGCCATTAATAGAGTTTCTCTGCTCTCTCAACTCAACTCTCAAAAAAGCTTCCCAAAACCGAAACCAAATCTAAATCACATCACAAAGCCGCAACATTAATGGCTGACGTTAAAGTTGAACCCAACGCCTCTGATTCTGAGCCACTCATTGACAATCAAGAGCCACCACCATCTCCGCCACAACCACCGGTTGAAGAAGATGAGAATCAAACAAAATCATCTCCGACGCCGACTCCGACTCTGACTCCACCACCACAGTGGATAGGTATGCGTTATCCACCAGCGGTTGTAATGCCACATCAGATGATGTATGCTCCTCCGCCGCCGCCACCACCGTACTCACCTTATCATCATCATTATCCAAATCATATTCATCATCATCAGTCTCGTGGTAATAACAAGTATCAAAACGCATCTAATGGTGATAATAAAACGATTTGGATTGGTGATTTACATCATTGGATGGATGAGAATTATCTTAATTCTTCTTTCGTTTCTGCAGGAGAGGTCTGATTCTTCATTCACTGTATTTTTCATTACAGATCTATCTTTTTGATTAATGTCTTAGATTGTGCATTAATAGTTGACTTTTAATGTTTAATTCAGATTTTTTTTCAATTGATATTTATGTATCTCTTTGATTAATGTTTTAGATATGTGCATTTATGGTTTAATTTTAATGTTTTTGACATTAAAAATGTTAACTTTACCTCACTGACTCTGTTTTATATATTGTTACTTATTAATCTCTGTTTTAGTTGAATTTTAATGTTTTTGACCATAAAAATGGTATCTTTCCTCACTGACTCTGTTTTATCTATTGTTACAGATTAGTCTCTTTTTAGCTGAATTTTAATTATTTTGACTTTTAAAAAGTTAGCTTTACCTCACTGATTCTGTTTCATCTATTGTTACTTATATATTTCTGTTTTTGTTGGATTTTAATTTTTTGACATAAAAAAATGTTAACTTTACCTCACTGACTCTGTTTTATCTATTGTTACAGATTAATCTCTGTTTTTAGTTGAGTCTTGATGTTTTTTTTTACTTTTAAGAAAGTTAGTTTTACCTCACTGACTCTCTTTTTATCTCTTGTTACAGATTAATCTCTGTTTTTAATTGAATTTTAATGTTTTTGACTTTTAAAATGTTAGCTTTACCTCACTGACTCTGTTTCATCTATTGTTACATATTAATCTCTGTTTTTAATTGAATTGTTAATGTTTCTGAATTAAAAAAACTTAGCTTTATCTCTGTATCTCACTGACTCTGTTTCTTTTTACATATGCTCTAACTATGTGTATACTCTTATGTTATAAATCCAGATTGTTTCGGTTAAGGTGATTCGTAATAAGCAAACTGGTTTATCTGAAGGATATGGATTTGTGGAGTTTCAATCTCATGATGTAGCTGATAAGGTTTTGCAAGAGTTTAATGGAACAACTATGCAAAACACAGAGCAACCTTTCCGTTTAAACTGGGCTAGTTTTAGCACCGGTGAGAAGCGGTTAGAGAACAATGGACCCGATCTCTCTATTTTTGTTGGCGACTTGGCTCCTGATGTTTCTGATACTTTATTGCACGAGACGTTCTCTGAGAAATATCCTTCGGTTAAAGCTGCTAAAGTTGTCATTGATGCTAATACTGGTAGATCAAAAGGTTATGGCTTTGTGAGATTTGGTGATGATAATGAAAGGACTAAAGCAATGACAGAGATGAATGGTGTTAAATGTTCGAGTAGAGCTATGCGTATTGGTCCTGCTACACCGAGGAAAACTACTAGTTATCAACAGCAAGGTAGTTTTCTTAGCTTTTGATTGATTGTTACTTGTTAAAGCTTGAGTTGATCATCGTAGAATAATGAACTTTTAATGCTAAACCGGTAGGGCTGGGCATTCGGATTCGGTTTGGATTTTTCGGTTTTCGAATAACCAAATTATTACATATTAAAAACCGAATACAAACCGATTTAATTCGGTTTGGTTTTGGTTCGGATTTTTTCGGTTTCTGTTTGGTTTTAAAAAAAATATCCGAAATAGAAACCGAATCCGAAAAACTGAAATCCGAAAAAAACCGGAAAATCCTAGAAAATATCCGAAAATCCGAGGAAAAACCCAAAAAATCTGAGAAACCGACAAAATCTAAAAATCCGAAATCTCCCAAAAACCGAACCGAAAATAAAAAAAAAACTAAAAAATCTTTATAGAATTTGGTTTATTTCGGATGAACCGAAACCGAATCCAAAACCGAACTGAAACTGAAAAATATTTAACCCACATTCCGATCGGTTTTAGCACATAAATCAGTTCGGTTTCTGTTCGGATTTTTTTAGTAGGTTTTTGGATTTGGTTTTGGATTTATGCCCACCCCTACTAAACCCTTACAGAAAAATCAATTTTTTGCAACTTTTCATTGAAAAATCTGCTCATGGTTTCAGTATCCCTCAAAGTTTCGATACTCTTGTTTACTGAACTACCATTTGGATTTCGCAGGTGGATACATACCGAATGGTGCACTGACAAATCCTGATGGAGACACAATAAACACAACAGTAACTATTATTATTTATCCATAGTATCTTCCTTGTTTTCTTACTTTCATATGATGGTTTAATCTTTAGTCTTTTTTCGCCTTTCATCTATGTATTATATAACATAGATATTTGTTGGAGGACTTGACTCTAGTGTCACTGATGAAGACTTAAGACAACCTTTCTCTAATTATGGTGAAATAGTCTCTGTTAAGATTCCTGTTAATAAAGGATGTGGCTTTGTCCAATTTGTTAACAGGTAATAACATTTTAATATCTTACTTAAGGTAGTAAATCATTAATTTAAGTAAGTTTCTTACCATTGTTGTCTGTCACCTTAACCGGGTTTTGATATTTGATAATTGGTTAAAGACCAAATGCAGAGGAGGCTTTGGAGAAATTAAATGGAACTGTGATTGGAAAACAAACGGTTCGGCTTTCTTGGGGTCGTAATCCAGGCAATAAGCAGGTATATGTCACTATCTATTTCCCTATTTGCATTAGTGTTTAATTAAACATGTTCCTTGGCATTACTTTTTAGGGCCTTTGCTTTGAACTAAGACCAAACGTTTTGGTTCGGTTTAAACTTTTTTTCGTTTGGTTAGGTGTTGCATTAAAAAGTTCATAAACTGCTAAAACCTCATGAATATATACGTTTAAGATTATTTAAAATATTGTTTTTGATGAATTATGGTTTTGTTTTGTTTGGTTGCACAATGTTTTGTTTCAGTTATGTTTGGTTTATGTTCCATAAGACAATTGTTATGGTTTAGCTTGAAAGAAAGTTAGGTTTGGTTTGGTTTTTATGTCATATGTGATCTGAATCATGCTCTGACCTAGGGCTGGGCATTCGGGTAAATGGGTCAAGTTCGGGTAAAACTTATTCGGATTCGGGTATATTGGGTTTAAGGGTCTAGTATCCAATGGAATAATTTTGTCGGGTTTGGATTCGGGTACGGATCGGTTTCGGGTAAGGAAATATTTAAAAAAATGGTTAAATTTTAAAAATTTAGTTAAACTTTCACAAATATAACAAAGTTTTAGAATAATTTAATTATTTGTATATATAATAAGATTTTGAGTTTTAACCAATGGATTCTGATACGAGTTTTTGGGTTTAGGAGTCTAACACCCAATGGAATAATTTTTCGGATTGGGGTTCCGATTTGGGTAGTATTTTTCGGATCGGGTGTTTCGGTAGGTTATTTTGGGCAGGGCTACTCTGAGTCTGACCTTGTAATTTAAATGCCTTTGATTAAATACATCTCTTGATTTTAAGTTTTGTACTTATGTGTTGCAGCCTAGAGATAAATATGGAAACCAATGGGTTGGACCATACTATGGAGGACAGTATTACAATGGTTATGGCTACATGTTACCCCAACCACATGACCCGAGAATGTACGCCGCCGCTGCTGCACCTTACGGAGGTTATCCGATGTATGGTGGTCATCAGCAACAAGTAAGCTGAGGAAACTTAACCTCAGCTTCTATCTAGAGCCAAACAAAAAACTCACTCAAGTTTAGGTCATGTTAGGACAAGGCAAAAAATATGACTGGCTTCTTCTCTCTCCTTGGGTTTAGGGTTTTATTATCTTTTTAGTGGAAAATGAATTTTTGATGGAAACTTTAGTAGTAATTTAGATGACTTTGGATTTGATTGATTTAAATTTGATTTGTTTCTTCAGATGTTTTTTATTGACTATGGATTTTATTGGTTAAAAATAAGGTGCGTTAGTTTCATAGATTGATTATTATGTTATAGGGTTTGTGTGCATGATCCTTGTATTAACCACAAAAGACAGTTTCTATTATCTTTTACCTAGTGAGGCTTGTGGCAATGAGTTGATGATAAAAGCAATTTAGGACAAGAAAAAGACTGAGTTGTAATTAGTTTTAGAGGTGGGCATAAATCCGAATTTTTAAGTCTGATCCAAAAAACTTGAATCAAAATCGAACTGGTTTAAGTGTTAAAATAGATCGGTTTATAGGTTAAATTTTTTTTCGGTTTTGGATCAATTTCGGATTTAGATTTTGGGTTTTCGGATAACCGAAATAAATCGAATTATATAAGAATTTTTTTGGTGTTTTGATATTTTGGTACGTTTTTTGGGAATTTTGTTTTTTTTGCTTATTTTACGGATTTTGGATTTGATTTTGATTACGGTTATTTTTTTCGAACCAAAACCGAAAATATCTGAACCAAAATCGAACCAAAAAAAAACCGATTTCTGTTTGGTTTTCAATATGTTTTATTTCGATTATCCGAAAAGTGAAAAATCTGAACCGAATCTGAATGTCCAATCCTAATTATCCTTGTGAATTAGACCGTCATGCGGGGTGAATTTGGTTAAATGTTTTTGAAGATTATATTTTATCGTATCTTGTTGCTTGTTTTTTATCCAGGATTTACTTATGCTATTTTTTTTAGTTTTTATAAAAATTTATTAATATTTACCTTATATATTTTTATATTTTTCTTTAACTTTTATTTTTACGCAATTTTACTTTGTATATTTTTGCGGATTTTTTTATACTAATTTTACAGATTTATTACAATTTAAAAAGGAAAAATGATCTATCCGTTTCTTAAGACTAGTTGTAAATATTTTTGGTAAATCCTTTTAGGGGTTGGTTGGAGCTGTGTGGGAGACTCTAGTTACATTATAAGTAGAAGCAATTCACAGTTTGGGTCTTGGGAAGTTGGGACCAACAAATATTTTTATATACAATATAACCTTTAACAAACAATAAATTTATGGTGTAATATTTTTAATAGTTTAGGTGATCAAAAAGTGTTTTTATTTAACAATTTTCACTAAAAAATAATAATAAACATACATTATTAACAATTTCAATATAACCTTCACTAACGATGACTTCCTTGAGAAGCAAGAAGAAGAGCTTTTATAGTGAAATTAGGGTTTAAAGATTTTGAATTGAGCTTTTGGGGAAGAATATAAGCACACAAAAAAATTAATATCTTCGTCTCTGATTCTCCGTTGACTTTTTCCAAACCCAATTTTGAAAAGTCAACGGAGAATTAGTTTGCAAACACACAAGTTGATGAATAAACTTAAGAAATTGCCGAGTAACAGAACAAGGAATAGAGAAGCACCACAACAATGGCGAAATCAAGCGCCGATGATAATGAGCTCAGGCGAGCTTGTGCGGCGGCGATTGAAGGAACCGGACAACAGATCGTTTTGTCTATACGCGTCGCTAAGAGTCGCGGTGTTTGGGGCATGTCTGGAAAATTAGGTCGTCAAATGGCTAAACCCAGAGTCCTCGTTATTTCCGGTGATGTATCCACACCTATTTATCTCTTTTGATCATTGATTTTTTAGCATTTCTGGTATCAACTTTTATAGTAACCTTCAGTTACTCTGATCTTCGCGTTGTTTGGCTAGTTTGAGCATTAGATCGGAGTTTTGTTTCTGTACAGCTTTAATTATCTATAACAGTGGCAGAAATTGATTTCCACTGGTAATCGTTTGAACGTACTTGCGTTGACTTGAGTTTTGGGTAAGAACGAGCCATGGAAATGAATCTGTGGCATACAGAATCCATAAGAATTACACTGTTCTTGGCCATTGCAAGAGTCGTGAGAGCTCAGAAAGTTTTTACTGTCCGTAAATAGGATTTTGGTTGTGTGAAACAATCCAGTGTGCCCCTGATTTCAGTGGAAAACATGTTGGCTAGGATCTATGTTTTAAGCTTTCTCCTCAGATGTTTTCAGGTTCTTAAGTGTTGTAATCAACTGAGTATCTGTATTTTGTATTTTGATTTCTCTAGTCAAATCGAAGGGTCAACGTAAGAACGCATTTCTTCGAGTTATGAAGTATTCAAGTGGAGAAATGCTTGAGGTAATCTTCGTTTCTCTATCATATGAGGCATACTTTCATGAGAAACTTACAAGGTTTAACATTTTGATTTGGAAAGGGGAAAAATTGATAAAAATCAAAATTTTGCTTACCATGGTAGCAAATTCCTCGAAGTTCTTATTGACTGATGATGTTATAAAATTCTTTTTACGTCCAGCCTGATAAAATATACAAACTCAAGAATCTTTCAAAGGTAGAAGTCATAACAAATGACCCAAGTGGATGCACTTTTACCCTGGTAAGATTTCAAGAAGAAATATTTGTAGTATGTAGTGTAAAAATTGCAAACCAAAAGCTGAATGCATACTTGTAAAACAATGTTCAATATTTTCCATTTCTCCCCACTTTTGCTGATGAAAAGTCTTTTAGGGGTTTGATAATCTCAGGAATCAAAGTGTTGCTCCTCCTCAATGGACCATGCGCAGCACTGATGACAGGTACTTCAGTTAGGTACATACATATTAACTCTTACAAGATGCGAAATACAGATGATAAGCGATGATATTTTTGTTATTGTGGTTTTGCTCTAATACACACCTTTCTCTATTGTGATTGTAGGAACCGAATTTTAGTTTGCCTACTGAAAATATGCAAAGACGTACTAGTCCGCCTTCCCAAAGTTGTTGGTATAGACATTGTCGAGATGGCCCTTTGGGCGAAGGTGCGGATTATAACTTTTTTCTGTCTTCCAATTTTGGTCTAAGTCTCTTAGTTCCAAAACAAACTTTTGTATGTAGTTGTTATTCTCATTTTCCCCTCCTTTCAGATACACGAGTGCTTTTAATTTAGTATTTTTTCTGCCTTGTCTTTCTTTGTTTCATGTCATTCTATAGGATAACACTCCAGTAATCACTTCTCAAAATAGTACAGATGATGGTGAGCCTGTTCCTGAAGCTGTAACAGAAAGGGACCTGAAAGTTACTGTTGAGAAAGAACTAGTCTCTCAGGCTGAGGAAGAGGATATGGAGGCTCTCTTGGGAAGGTTTGTTTTTCTCTGTTCCTGTCATCATTTGGTTAAATTCTCTTTTTCCACACATTTACTTCTTATTTTAATGTAAAATCAGTATATGTCCTACTTTGTTATTGTTATATGGAATGAAGAGTAATATTACAGAGAACTCATTCCTGGTGAATCTTTAGCTTGTGACACTTTCTGACTAACTTAGAATTTTTTGTATGTCCAGCATGCTTCGTAATCATAGAATCACCTCCTTGCATTTTCGCGATTGATTGTATCTAGTTTTGGAATATTTTCTCTGGATAGTAGCTTGCAGGGATAAAAGAATAATCCAAGCAGTTATCTTTTCCACTAAGCTTTGTCAATTTGTTCACTCCACTAATATAAGTGACATATACAGTTATATAATGGGCATTGGTGAAGCTGAGGCATTTTCTGAGAGGCTAAAGCGAGAGCTCCTAGCACTTGAAGCGGCAAATGTACATGCAATTCTGGAAAGTGAACCATTAGTAGATGCGGTAATTATTTTTTGCTAATTGTTATTCCGAAGACTATCTTTCTTGGTATCTGGAAAGTTGGTAGGAAGACCAGCGTTTTTCTTGTTTGGGTTTATCTTTCATGTTTTTCAGGTTTTACATGGACTAGAGGTAGCAAAAAATATTGTTGATGACATGGACGACTGGTTAGGAATATTCAACATTAAACTTAGACACATGAGGGAAGACATTGAATCGGTAGGACTCACTACCTACAAATGATAATTCATGGTCATGGTCTTTAATTATGAGGATAGTGTCACTGCATTAAGAAATTCTTAGTTGCATGTTGTCAATAAATTCATCTCATGGATATGCGTTGATTTTTGTTTTATTTTGTTGTTGGTAAGAGCTTTCAGATTACTTCCGGATTTTTTTAGAGCAATAGAGAATAAAAATTGATTCCAAGTTTTTCTGCTGTTGGATTGATCATTAGCTTCATATGTCAACATATGTTCTCACATTTTTGTTGTATCCAGATAGAAGCTCGGAACAACAAGTTAGAGATGCAGTCTGTAAACAATAAAGCTCTCATCGAGGAACTTGATAAAGTTCTTGACAGATTGCGTGTGCCTTCTGAGGTTTGTTTCACTTTATTTTAACCATAAACCTCATCTCTACTTGGTTCACTTATAGAAGTGTTGTTGATTGCAGTATGCAGCATCCCTAACAGGAGGCTCATTCGATGAAGCAGACATGCTACAGAATATCGAGGCTTGTGAGTGGTTAGCCAAAGCTTTAAGGGGTCTTGAAGTGCCCAACTTAGACCCAGCCTATGCTAATATGCGAGCTGTATGTCTTTTTGCATCTTTCTTGTTTGCTCCTTATTATTCTAATTTTTCAAAGCAGCTTGTTATATTACGCCATTTGGTTTGGTTAGAGAAGAACATTAGTAATTGTACTGCTACTCTTGTTGTATTTTCTTCAGGTAAAAGAGAAGCGAGCAGAACTTGAAAAATTAAAAGCTACTTTTGTAAGGAGAGCTTCGGACTTCTTGAGAAATTACTTTGCTAGTTTGGTAGATTTCATGATCAGCGACAAAAGCTACCTTTCTCAGGTACTTATTTTGTAAAATTTTATCTTTCCAATAGGATCTCTACTGTTTATAATTTGTAATATTTAATAAACAGAAAGGGCAGCTGAAGAGGCCTGACCATGCAGATTTGCGGTATAAATGCAGAACATATGCTCGTCTTTTGCAACATTTAAAGGTAAAACCGAGAAATGACTAGGTGACATTTTCAAAGCTCTATGCAGTACATTTATTCCTTTACTCGTTTTCTTTTTGCAGGGTCTTGATAAGAATTGTTTGGTACCGTTGAGAAAAGCATACTGCAGCTCCTTGAACTTACTTTTTCGCCGGGAGGTGAGAAGCAAATATTCCTTTATTTAACAATCTGACCACTGATTTACTGGACCTCGTAACTAAGACAGCTATAACCTACGGAATGATAAACCCTATCTTTCAGTTTTCTCTGATAAATCATCTGCAGAGTTGGTGTCTCCTTCTTTGATGAACTGTCCTAGTAATATTTCTAAAAGCTTCTGAATTTTTAATCCAACTTCTTCCTTAACTCTTTCTGAAACTTCTCTCTCTTTTTCTGCATGAAGATCAGCGTTCCTATGAAAATGACTATCGTGAGTATGGCTCTCCATCTTCGACAAGTATATGATCTTTTATCCTCCTTGCACACCACTGATCAATTTTGAGTACTTCTGTTGGATGCAAACACTGCAAGCTAACGATATGCCCGAACTCTTTTCATCAGCTTGATTGTTTTGAAAACAAACACTCTGCCTAATAAGTCTCCACCATGTGTCTCCACCATGAAGAACCATAAAGGTCACTCTGTTCATCATGGTGGTGGTGGAAAACTATTAGGCAGAGAGTTTGTTTTTGCAAAACAAACTAGCTGGTGAAAAGGGTTCGGGGTGTCAGCTTGTAGTGTTTTCATCCAACAGGAGTACTCAAAATGGGTGTGCAAGGAGGATGAAAAATTACATACGATAGTCATTTTGATAGGAACGATGATCTTTAGGCAGAAAAAGAAAGAGAAGTTGCAGAAAAGGTCAAGGAAGAAGCTGAACTAAAAGCTAGAAGTATTTCTAGGACAGTTCATCGAAGAAGGAGACACCAATTCAACAAACATTTTTTTTCCTCCCTAAACCGTTAAATATTCAGTTCATTTACCAAAGAGTTGTTTCTTCGAAATATACAGGCTCGTGAATTCGCAAATGAGCTTCGTGCAAGCACAAAAGTGTCACGGAATCCTACTGTCTGGCTAGAAGGATCTACGGGTTCTAGTCAGAATGCAAACACTGATACCTCTGCAGTGTCAGATGCATATGCCAAAATGCTAACAATATTCATCCCGCTTCTTGTAGATGAGGTCATTCTTAAACCAGTGATTTCCCGTTTGGCCTTTAGATGCAACTGATGCATGTACTAAATTCTTATGTTTCTCTTTTGCTTCATATTACAGAGTTCCTTTTTTGCGCATTTCATGTGCTTTGAGGTACCAGCTCTTGCTCCTCCTGGAGGTGCTGGCAATGGTAATAAAAACTTGTCCAACGATGACGATGGTAATGATGATTTAGGGATAATGGACATTGATGACACTGACAAGAAAACTGGTAATCTCAAATTGCCTGCCATCAGTAAAGCTTTTGCTACATTGTCATATTATAGAGTCTAATGGTACTGAAACTAAAATAATTTTTCAATTTTGCAGGTAAAACCTCACCAGACCTAAAGGCATTGAATGAATCTCTTCAAGATTTACTTGATGGTATTCAGGTTAGATCTCTCTTAAAATAATGTTTTATGTTAGATGAAAGACCCAATTGTTAATTAAAAGTTGTGTTCTTGTCACTGCAGGAGGATTTCTATGCTGTTGTTGACTGGGCATATAAAGTAGATCCCCTACTATGCATATCAATGCATGGTATAACTGAACGTTATCTGTCTGGTCAGAAAGCTGATGCTGCAGGCTTTGTTCGCATTTTGCTTGGAGATTTGGAGTCGAGAATTTCTGTGCAATTTAGCCGTGTATGTTTATTCATAGAGTTCTGTAACTCCTGTCATACTGTTCCTACTAATCATTTCAAGATGACTTTAACTGCAGTTTGTGGATGAAGCTTGTCACCAAATTGAAAAAACTGAACGTAATGTAAGACAATTGGGCGTCTTACCATATATTCCAAGGTAATCAAGAAGTCCAAATAGTTTAATACATTTGAGTCGTTATCCTTTGATTTTGTGGTTCTGAACTATCTCCACCAATAAGATTAAGATTGTTTTGTTGGTCAGATGGACAATAAGTGATTTAATAAACCGTTATAGTATGACTTAAAGCTATACTAACATTATTATCTAATTTTTCATAGATTTGCAACACTTGCTACTAGTATGGAAAAAAAGTACATACAAGGGCAATCTAGAGATTTGGTTGATCAGGCATACACAAAATATGTGAGTACTACTACTCTTTCTATGAGTTTATTAGAATATAACCAGTAATATTACACAAACCATGAAATCATAGAATAATGTTTGCCACATCAAGAAATAACATACAACCTCAAATTGCATATGATCTTAGTTCACTTACATTGAATAAACTAGCCCTGGGCGTTCGGTTTGTTCGGTTTAAGCGGTTCGGTTTTTTCGGT
Organism: Leavenworthia alabamica; assembly: GCA_000411055.1. Lineage (NCBI taxonomy): Eukaryota > Viridiplantae > Streptophyta > Magnoliopsida > Brassicales > Brassicaceae > Leavenworthia > Leavenworthia alabamica. The sequence continues at coordinate 19,115 of KE156835.1, forward strand.
TTTTAAAAATTAGTTCTGAAGTAAAACCGAAAAAGATATCGGTTTGTTCGGTTCGGTTTTCGGTTTATTCAGTTCGGTTTTTGGTTGGAAAAAAAATTTCGAATTCAATCCGATTAACCAAATAAACCGAATAAATCTGAAATTTCATCTTTCGGTTTGGTTTGTTCGGTTTGTTCGGATTAATTTACACCGATTAACCCGAAGCGAAACATGATTTTTTCCAATTATTCTGTTAACATGAACATGATTGTAGGTAAGAACAATGTTCGTGACCCTTGAGAAAATTGCCAAGCAAGATCCTAAAAATGCTGATATACTCCTTTTAGAAAACTATGCTGCTTTTCGGAGTAGGTGAGAGGTTCTTTACTTGCTCTCTCTCTCTCTCAACTATTGCTTTTTCTTCTATTGAATCCTCTGTATTTTTGTATGTAGCCTGTATGAACTAGCTAATGTTGTGCCCGCATTAGTCAAGTTCTACCAAGAAGCAGGTGAAGCATATGAAAAAACTTGTACTCGCCATATTAACATGATAATATACTTCGTAAGTAGTTGTGTCTCCCATTTATTAGCTAATTAGTATAATTATTTTGAATTAATTGCTAAGGATACAACCATTCATGTGTTCTTTATCCCTGCAGCAATTCGAAAGACTTTTCCAGTTTCGTAAAAAGATTGAAGATTTTATGTTTACAATCCCCCCTGAAGAGGTTTGTTATTAGTTAACTAACTAATTGCTCCATAGTTTCAATATGTGAACTATATCTTATGGTAAGAAAAAAATGATATAAACTCTATATATATTTCAGATACCATACCAAATAGGTTTCTCGAAAATGGAACTCAGGAAGATTTTAAAATCAAGCTTGTCAGAGGTAAACAAATGTTCATTGGAGTGTCTATAACTGTTGACAAACATTTTTTCCATTTTTTTTGGGAGAAATTTCCTATAAAACCATAAATTCTAACTATTTAACTGAACATAAATACTATTTTTTATTTAAAAAGATCAGGGCTGAGTATTTTATGTTTAAGTTTAGATTTTTGGTTTAGGGATTAGAGAGTTGAGTATTTAGTGTTTGAGACTTTGAGTTTCATATTTATTGTTTAGTTTATGCATTTTTCTGAAAATAGAATTTAGATCTAATTGAGTTGAACTATTAAATGATGATTTTGTTATAAATAAATATTAATAGTATTTGTGTAATAAAAACTAAGTTTAGTGATATTTAAGATGATTAGTCTTTTGTTTGGTGGAGTAGGTGAAAAAATCGATAGAAGCAATGTATAAAAAGTTACCGAAGAATTTAACATCAGAGGGGTTGTCACTGCGGGTTAAATGCAAGGTACAGCAATATAAAACTAAATATATAAAAAGCATCACCTCAAAATGTTTTGTAACTAAAGCAATGGTGGTGTTGTTGTGTGAACTTAAAACAGAAAGAGTTTTTGGATAAGTACGAGAGCTTTGTGCAGCTCATAGCCAAAGTTTACCCAAACGAAAACATTATTGGAGTAACTGAAATGAAGGAGCTTTTGAGTTCCATGTAATTAAAATATTTACTAAAGGCAGCTGTTGTTGTATATTTGCCTATGTTATGGTCTTTGGTCATTTCACAGATACATGTGTGTGGATTTTACCATTTGAACTTTGAAGTAAGACGACATTGTATACCTTTTACAAGAGAATATGAAACGATTATGTAATAAACTTAATTATTATCAACTAAATAATAATAGTATAATTATTTTTAACAAAAAAATATGTGAATTTGAATATTAGATGAATATTGTAGATTATTAATTCAAAATTTACTTTTCAATTTTTTTAAAAATGTCTTGTGTTTAGGCATATTTTAATAATATATATATATATATATANAAGAATCGTGTCTAGCACACTCGATTTGTTTCATTATCACACCGCTTCTTTTTTGTCGAATAATCATCTTCTTTTGCCATTTCTACAAGGTAATTTCATTTTTCTATAAAATTATTAAACCACAAATGACGACGATAAGAAGGCACTATACTTATCTGAGAATTTGAATTTTGAAAACATAATTTGAGAACGTTTGTTTTTTCAATATTATAGATGACGACGACGGAAACTGGACAATCCTCTTCTGGTTCTAAATCCTCTGATGATGATGTATCATGGGCTAAACTAGGTCACTCTTGTTTCCTTTACTAGTTTCACTATACTCTCATCATTTACATTGATTCTCTTCTAATTTTGCAGTTCCCTTGAACACCAAATTCTCAGATATTCAGATTAAGTGTAATGATTTCGTAATATCTTCAGAGATTAAACCATCTTCCATAGACAGACTTGAAACAAGATGGTGCAGAATAACAAAAAATTTGGGTCCAGCTTCTGCCACTATACATAATCTGAGGTATAAATATACATAATTTAAGTAAACTTCAAGTTTACTAATCTTTTATGTGTTGGTGTTTTGTTTTTCTTAGTTCACAATCAATTTTTTCTTTATTTGGATTTGTTGTTGTTGTTTAGTTCGGATGCTATACTTGTTGATGAGGTTGTTATCCCAAAAGATGGTGCTGTTGATATTAGATGTGGATCTGAAATCGTTCCTGGCCCTGTAGTACAAGGTTAGACCTATTTACATTTTTTTGTCTCTCTTGAGTTCTAAGTTTGTTGTCTAAAAGATGGTGCATTCTTGTTACATTGTGTCTATGTTGTAAGAAAGTAATTGGTATGATTATATTGATATACAAATGTGTCTTGTTGAAGTAGTTTTGAGCCTCTGGATAAGTATGCTCTAGTTTTATACTTTATTTCAAGTTACTGTTTTGTGTAGTTGCTGAAGTTATGATTAGTTAAACCAATTTCTCTACTTTCTAAAAATTTATTTTGTTCAATTTGTTAGGTTACTTGCAGTACAGATTTACAATAATGCCTGCTCCAGAGTCCAAAACTCAGCATTTAAAGGTGCTCTTTGATATCCAACATAGTACATATCCCGACATTTTTTATGTTGAGTTTCTTAGCTATCTTTTCTGAGATTTTTTTTCCAGATTTCCATAGATCCTGAACATGCAAAATGCAGTATCTGTTTAAACATATGGCACGATGTTGTCACAGCTGCACCTTGCCTTCATAATTTCTGGTATGCCATTCATTGGTTTTGTACAGTTCCCAATTCATGAAAGATATATTTCACTGTATTGGTAGTTTGATGGTTGATGTGTTCTTCCTTCAGTAATGGCTGTTTTTCAGAATGGATGCGGAGATCGGAGGAAAAACATAAAAATGTATTATGTCCACAGTGTAGAACAGCTGTACAATATGTGGGGAAGAATCATTTTCTGAAAAACATACAAGAGGTAGAATTTTATCTGTTCAGTGGAAGCATTTTCTCCGTTTTACATATGACTGTTCTTTCTGTTGGTAATAGTTCTTGTTCTTCATTTACGCTTGAGCTTTTGATAACTATTTCAGAGCATGTTATGTTAGGATATATTAAAAGCGGATCCTTCACTGAGGCGGCCAGCTGATGATATTGCAGTGTTGGACTCATCTGCATCGATACAATCAAATATTGTAAGTATTTGCTCCAATATCTTCTACTAGTTAACTGTTTTGAAAAATATCTAATGCCTTTGTTATCAAGATGAGATTGTTTCTTGCTGCATATCGAGTTATGGTGTAAGTCAGTAATGAATCACTACCATTGCTTAAACACACTAATTGTATTTCTGGTGCAACTAATCGTGGTTACATGTAACCACCTGATGTTTTCTTAAATACTACAATTGACATATGTTTTAGATAATTGGGAGCAAGAGAAAACGTCGACCGAATATACTCTCACCCCCACTTGAAGAAAGAGAGAGCTTGCATTTGCAATGCCCACAGTGTGGTAATATTAATTTATCTGGATGTTTGCTTAATATTTGTCGTTGATTGACAACTTATCAACATGAAATCCTTGGGAAGGAGGATATAATTAGGAATTAGTAGGTGATTAGGAGTTTTGTAGAAGATTGTATATACTATCTAGTGGGACTTGTCTGTAGATCTCGTGTTCTATCAGTCGTTTGTCTAGAAAGTATCTTTATTTTTTATATCCCTTTCTGATTTCTATTTTAATAAGGTTTCCTTGAATACCTCTAAAATTGATTTATTCCTAGTAAGGAATAAATGTACTTGTCAATTTTAAAATAGACATGGACTAGACGTATAACCACGTATAACCTGTTTTCCGAAAGTTTACTTATTCTATTTATCGCATTGGCTCTGTTGCAGTTGCTAATATTGGTGGTTATCGGTGTGAACGCCGTGGTGCACATCTGCAATGCCACCTATGTGCAGGAATGATACCCTTTAGAGCCAATCTGCAAGTGCCGTTACACTGTAAGTGACAGTACATACTTCTTAATTATTGTTGTTGCTTTCATTGGCTCTGCTAGGAAATGGATGATATATGTCCTGTTGGTAACCTTGTTTTGTATTGATATTTATGTCAGTCTGTAATCTGGGTAATAAAAACAAATGATTGCTTGTAAATAAAATACGGAGAATACTATTTTTCTGTTTAGTTGGACTGATATGTGACTATATGGTATCTAGACATATTCAGTAGGAATAAACTTTTGCATTCTAATCTATAATATTTGTATACACACTTTAACTCTCTAGTTTATTGCAGGCCTGGGATGTGATAGGCCGTTTTGTGGTGCTTATTGGAGTTCTGTAAATGTTACACAAGGTTTATCTAGCCCAGTCTGCAGTCGCGAAAGTTTCAAACCTGTAAGTTGAGCTACGATTGTCCAATACTTACCCATGTTAGTTATGTTGATGCTGTTGTTTGTTCTATACGAATTAGAATGCTTTAGTTAAGACTGGTCTTTTATAACTGTAGCTATGTGATATATATCTATTATACATGTTATGGCTTGATCTTAGCTTGCACGATAACATTCATAAGATTTTGAAATTTATTCTTCTCTTTTTCTTCATTACTCCTTACCAATATTTGCAGATCTCGGAACGCGCAGTTACAAGGATACCATTTGTAACCCATGAAATGAATCGCCATGAACAAGATGTAAAGGAAATTTCTTTAACAGACTATTGATTTTTTCATTTCTCTTGGTGACATTCTCTCTGGATTTTGTAGATAACACAAAGATGCATTATCCAAATGGAGAAAACAGTGTCGGATGTTGTGGCAGAGTGGTTCACTCGTTTCAACAATAGAGAAATCGGTAAGGTCTCAAGATTTTAGCTATTACGATCTCATAAATCCGATATATCCAAACAGTAATATCCGAATCCAGAAAATTATTCCATTAAGTACTACACTCTTAAACCCTAAACCCGTATCGAAATCTGAATCCTTAGTGTAAAACCTTAAATTTAACTATATATATATATATATATTCACAAATAATTAAAATATCCAAAAAATTTGGTTATATTTGTGAAAATTTAAATTAAATTCATATAAATTTAAACATTTTTTTATTTTTGTCAATATTTAGTTCCCGATTCGAATCTGAACTGATTTAAAAAAATTCAATTTCTAAACCCGAAATATCCGAACCCGTATTCCATTGGGTACTATACTCCTAAATCCAGTATATCTGGGTTTTATCCGAACCCGAACGATTACCGGAATGTCTAGTCCTAGTTATAAATGATGTCTTTTTTATTTTATTTCAGACCGGTCGAGAATGCCTCTCAATCATGCTGAAATGATAACTACATCAACACATGTTTGCAAGTAAGTTACTTATCTTCTAATTTTAAAGCTTTTAAATCTCTTTCTGTTGTAATGAGACTTTAAAATTATAAAATGCAGTGATTGTTATGATAAGCTAGTAGGGTTCCTTTTATACTGGTTCCGAATAACACTACCGAGATCTCATTTGCCAACGGATGTAGCAGCGAGAGAAGACTGTTGGTATGGATACATGTGTAGGACACAACACCATAACGAAGACCATGCTCGTAAACTTAACCATGTTTGTCGTCCTACTAGAGGCAACCATCACTTTTAGTTCTGTATTTGGTCTTTTATTTTATAGAGATAGCTTTTGATTATATTTTGGGACATTAAAACTCAGATCCAAACTGTAGCCTTGCAATGTGTTCATAGGCTTTCTTTGGATAAAACATAACTTGAAAGGCTGTCTTAACTTTTAAACACAGTTGATGTTTATCGATAGGGATGTTCTCATGGGCTTTTTAGTCTTGTTTGATCTGAATCCGTTTTGAATCTGTTTTGAATTCGATTATTTTAAGTCTGTTATTAAAACTACATGCATTGGATAGCACACGAAAAACCTATTAATCTTGGTTTTATCCTTAATATTTTTTTATTATATTTAATATATGTTTTAAAAACAAACAGATAAATTTTATATTAAATATAGTATTAACACAAAATATATATATATACACAGTAAATCTTGTTTAAATTAATAGTTGATAAATTAATAAACACTATAAATTAATAAAATATTTTAGTCTAAATTCGGAGCAATGTAAAATATAGCAAAATTTGATAAGATGATATTTTTTTATGAACCCCCATATAAAAATATAATCCCAGTAATATCATAAATTAAATATTATAAATTTTAAACATATCTAAGTATAGACATATATAACTATTGTAAGTCAATTTATCAACATTATAAATTTTAGACATATCTAAGTATATGCAGTGGCGGAGCCGGAATTTGTAGGCAGAGGTGTCACAGTTTTTTTTTTAATGTATTAAAAATATTTTTTATAAATAATTATCTCAAAAATGAACTTCGCTTTTATTCATAATGTTATAAACTAAAATAATAATGTTAGATTAGGAGAAATCCATCTATGTTTTTATTAACAAAATTTAGGTAAAATTGATAAAAACCTAATTATTATAATAATCTAAACTAATATAAATTTTATAAAAATTCTATCTTGACCGTAGAAATTAGAGTTAAATTTTAAATTAATAATAATAAAAATAAAACAATAGAAAGAAGGAAAAAGTGAAAAAGGTAATTAAAAGAAAAAAATAAAACAATGATGTATAGTAATTAGAATTATTAGATTAGTTAGTTTTAATTAAAGTAAAAGTAAATTTTGTGACTTATTATTTTAAAAAATGAATTGGACCGGGAAAGGGTTACTAGTTTGTTTGTTATAAATAAGTTTTTAGTACAAAAAGTTTAGTTAAGAAAAAAAAAAAGTTATGNTAACTAAGTCAATTTATCAATATCATTATAAATTTTAGACATTTTTAAGTTTGAATCTCGTTGGAGCTCGCAAACAACTTTTTGATCTCTGAAAATTTTGTTGTTTTGTGGAAATTTAAATTGGCGGAAAGATACTCCGCTGATCATTTGAATGTGTTTAAGATTGTACATCGACTAACCTAGTTGCAAAATTTTTTGAGTGCACCTCGTATTCTCCTTTTTATATTCACGTAACTCTTTCATATTTGATATGTTATAGTTGATTTTATAACATCTTTTCGATGAGAAGTCATTTGTAGGATTTGTATGAAAAAAAATTGTAACAAATTATAATAAATCTCGTGAACAAAAAAAAATATTCACATAATATGAAATATGTAAATAATAAGGCATAAAGAAATTAAATAAAAATATTTCATAAAGAATATTTTTCGTTTACATTTAAAGAATTTTTAAAAATATTATGGATCGAAAAACATTTATATAAATTAATAAATATCAAATTATAAATAAATTAATATTACGATAAATTAATAAAATATTAAAGTTCTAATATTATTAATTTATAGAGGTTTAATTGTATATATATATATTAAACCTAAATGTTACACAAAATATTTATATATTAAATATTATTATATTATATTTAAGTAAAAATATTAATATATAATTTACTTTTTTGAATCTAAAGAATACAAAAATATAATAGTATTTTTAACTAAAATTTTTTATAATAGAAATTGTATTTTTTTGAGGAAATTATGAAAATATCATAAAATAACATTAGTTAATTATTTTTCTAAATCCACCGGTATCCGTAACCCAACTAGGTAAACTCGAATAAAGTCGGCAAAAATAAAACATGTCCGTTTTAAATCCGTATTTTTTTTTGAAAAAAAAAAACCGTAGTAGACTTAAATTTTTTTGCAGGATTCGGGTACCGATTTTACCTATTTTTAACATCCATAGTTATTGGTACTTACTAGACATAGTTGATGATAGTTCAAGAACTGTTTCCAGCATTTATTAAGAAGATTGAGAATCAGTATAGCACAAAGATTAAAGCTGTAAAACCAGCCAATACAGATAAAGCTTATTCAAAACATGTTCCAAAGTCTAAAACTAGAATATATGTTTTTAATCAGTAAACTCGAACTGGCACTAGCTTAAGAGGCACCTTCTTAACAACAGTAAGAGTCCCAGCTTCTTCTATATCAATATCTTTATATGTCATCTCATCAGGAACTCTCCAATCAAAGAAGTAAAGTAAATTCAATAATCCCAACTCCAAAGTAACCATTCCCATTACCATCCCAGGACATATCCTTCTTCCAGACCCGAACGGTAAAAACTCGAAATCTTGTCCTTTATAATCCACAGGACTATCAATAAACCTATCAGGGTTAAACTCATTCGGGTTTATCCATAGTTTTGGATCTCGCGCAATCGCGTAAATGTTAACTAAGATCTGTTTATTAGGTGGTATATCATAGCCTAGTACCTTGATATGAGTCATTGTTTCTCGAGATATAAAAGGAACTGGTGGATGTAATCTGAATGTTTCTTTGATCACATTGTTTAAATATGGAACTTTATCGATATCCTCTTCAGTGATTCTTTCTATATTGTTACCAAGACAGTTTCGGATTTGGTCTTGAAGTTTCTTCATTAGTTTAGGGTTTTTAACTAGCTCTGTTAATGCCCATATCATAGTAATAGCTCCTGTGTCTATCCCTGCGATAAATATATTCTACCAAAAAATCCCAAAACTCTATGTTAAAATCTTAAAAACAATTTTGTTAAATACCACTAAATTTGGTTTTTACTCTAAAAATACTATTAAAATTATTTTAGAAGAAAATTACCATTCAATAATTCAATTTAATTAGAAATTAGATTCTATTTAAAGAAATTTGCATAAATTTTAAATAATAAATATTAAACTCAAACTTTAAATACTAAATCTTAATCCCTAAACTAAAATTCTAAAGTTTAAATAATAAATATCAAATCCAACTACTAAATATTTTATCCTAACCTTAAATTAAAAAAAAATAGTTTTTGATAAAAATAATATTTATGTCAAATTAAAAAAATTAATGTATTTTTTTCCAATAAATATATTAGAGAAAATTTCTCAAATCATCTTAATAAAAATACAAATGTGTAAACAAGTCTTGCTTTGTTTTTTTATTACCGTTATTAGTGCTTTGATGTTTTCATGAGTTTGCATGAACGAATCATCTTTCCCTTGTTTATGTATCATATCCAACATTAGATCAATGATATCTTCATGATCTTTTGATCTTTCATGATTCAAAGATCATCAATCACATGTTGACATAAAGAATCTAGTTTGATCTAAACATCGAGCTTCTTATGTTGTCCTGAAACCCAATCAAGAACCCATCCAAGTCCAAAGACAGGGAACAAATCAGAGAAAGTGAAACTACCTAAAGCTGACTCAGCTTCAGACATAAGCTCATCAACTTTGTCTTTATCAATAAACTTGCTTTCGTGATAACTCTGTCCCGTAACAATTCTAAACACGATACTTGCGGTTAGGTCGTAAAGTGATTTACTCATGTCAACTTGAGATCGATCCATAGAAGATTCATAGAGTTTCTTGACTAGAAAGTTACATTCTTCTTCTCTAATATGATTAAAGGATTGAACCTTTTTTAAAGAGAAAAGCTCACGAACCGCAAACTTACGCCGCTCTTTCCACTCTTCACCATATGGTGTAGAACCAAGATCTTTAAAACCCCAAGAGATTAGGTTTGACCCAACAAGCTTAGGTCTGCTGCAACAGTTTAGGTCTTGAGTTTTAAGTACTTGTTCAGCTACTTCTTTTGATGTGATTACAGTTACAGGGACAAAACCAAAGTGAATAAGCATAACATGTCCGGTTCTTGAGGGCTAGATGTTGAAGTGACTTGTGTGGTAAGTCTCTAAGTTGATGTAAGTTTCCTATGATTGGTAACGTAGATGGGCTTGGAGGAAGATTCCATTTAGAGTGTTTAATTTTCTTGATGATAAAGAGTAAAGAAACGAAGGTGATGAGAAAAACAGAGAGCAGAGAGATTTCCATTTTTGTTTAGAAAATATGAAACAGAGAAAAAAAATCAAAGTGGAAACAAGTTAAAGAATATGAGAAGGAAGCGTATGACGTGGCAAATTAGAAGACACAAGTGTCTTTAAAACTGAAACCTTTATTTTCTTGTCATGCTCTGTGCAAGACACATTACTATAAAGTTACAGGTAAGATTTACAAATTATATTTGACAAAAATTTAATATTTAAATTGGAGAAAATGCTAAAACAATTTTCTAACTTTTAAATTTCGACTAAACAAATCACCAATTTTTATTGTGTAGCAGAGGAAACTCAACAGTTTTGTCGTAGCAAATTTGATCTTCAGAGGGACAGATCAACTCACTTTCAAATAGGCACGGCTAAAACTAAATTATAATTTATAACTGTATTTTGTACATGTACACTATGTGGTCGCTGACGTTGAGTAATCAAATAATTTATGAAACGATGGTTCAATACTCTTCTTCTACAAATAAACATCAAAGTTTCATAGAACTGAGTCCTGCAAAAGACAAGAGCAAAGTACCTCACAAGTGTTTCCCATTAACAAAAAACCTCTGCCTAAAAGTAATTGAACTGTGTCTGGTCTTTCTGACAAGTAAAGATTACAAAGACGGTCTCTGACAAAGGATAAAGAGTTGACAACTGATGAAAGCCATTACCAGAGAAGTCAACAACTCAAACCCAACAATTTTTGGGAAATGCCATCCCATTACTCTCTTTAGATAGCTTGTTATTGAAGGCATTGTTGCAATGATCATTGCACATGTGTATATGATAGGGATTAGAGTCTTTGGCTTGTTTTTGCGTAGCCACATCAAAGAACCTAACGCAGCTAAAGATATTGTGAAAACCTGGAATTTGATACAGAATTTTTAGTGAAAGTAAGAAACAGATCTTCGTAGAAGTAAATAATACCAGATTTGCATTAGCTTCAAGTCCTTGTAAAACATAATCCCAAGTGAACTCTAGTCCTCGAGCACCGACCCAGAGTGGTGCTAACCTGTGCAAAACAGAATCCGCAAATGCCCATCCTAAACAAAACAAACACATATTTTAAAGACAATAACTGAGGGAAGTTTAGACATGGTTGAAAGCTCCAATGGCAACTTCTTGGAGCAGCAGTGGTCCACTTACCAAGACCAACAGCTTGAAACTTATGGTTTTGGGAGATGTTCCTATGTGTAAGCTGAGCTAGAGCAAAATATAAACCAGCAACATCTATGAAACCAATCATTGCTTTCAATGTTTCCTGATACAAGGGAGATTTGACTCATACTTAGTCATCATCTACATTGTAGCATCATAACACAAAGAGTAAAGCAATAATAGAAGCTATCATCAATACATAAGTCAACACAAGGTGTATGTATACAATTGACAAATTAAGCAAACCTTTTCGATAGAGAATTAAACAAGCGTTTAAAGCGAGATCTTAGCTTTCAAGTAAATTTACCTGGTATGGATCAAATACTTGAGTCTCATCAGATACTTGCAGAAAAGTTGCCAAACAAACAAGCTGACATTAGAAACATAACCAAAGAGCTTTAAGCTAAAGAGATTTAACATACATAATCAAGATTTTACACTAAAGATTGTTAACAGTTGACCTAACCTTTACCAATGCAGTAGCAAGGTAAACAACAGCAGCTTTCACAGATGTTCCAAGTGTATCATATTCAGATCTGTAGATTCACTTTCGATTACAAACCATAACAAAATCAATTTGGAGAAATTCTCAATAACTAGATTCAATACTAAGTCTAAGGTTCTAAATCACAGACGTAGTTTGAAGGTAATGGATTACTAAAAGATCTAAGTAAAATCAATTTGAAATTTGAAATCACAGATCGAGAACGAAGTCTGAGGAAAAAAGAGATTATATCATACAAAGGAGTGGCGGAGTAGTAGACGGCGTGAGGACCGAATGTGAGAATCGCACAGTTGAAGAAGTGAAAGAGAGTCATCGTCTTTCTCTGGAGCTAAAGGTACGGCGACGCAATGACGACGACGACGACGTAAAGCTTGTGAAATTGAAGAAGATGAAGAAGAAGAAGAAGAAGAAGAAGAAGAAGAGGTTTGTTGTTTAATTCTAAAATCTGAAAAATCTTAATGGGCTATTCAGTATTGGGCTTGATAATCGTTTAGGCCGTAGCACTATTATAAGCCCAATATTAACTATTGTAAGCCCAATTACGAAAGTTATTTTAGGTTTTAAAAAATATTTATATTTATATTTGATTAAAATTAGAGAATTTTGGAAAAAAATAGTAGTCACACAATTTATTTGTACTAGTATTTATTTCATCTGTTTCATATTTCAAAGATATTTTAATATGGTTCATGACATTAGTTTTGTGCTCTAGAGTTGTGTATGTTAGGTACATTTTCAATATTTTGAATATGTTTCACATATTTATTTGTAATTTGACATTTTAATAATTAGTTTGTGAATGTTCTCACTTGGCAAATAATTTTATGAGAGCATGAATTGATAATTTTAGTCTTTGACCATGACTATTAATTCATAAAATTAAAATTCTTGGATTTTTTTTTTTTGTGATACAAAATTTAATTTAAAGCGTTTTGTAACGAAACATATCCTCGAAGGCCTTTTGTTCACAAGTCCAGAGAAGATAAAATACAAAACAAACAAACAAGACAAAGACACGGGAGAGAGAGAGACCAATCTCGTTGTTTTTTGTTCTCTCACTCTCTCATCTTCTTCTTATGATTTTTTTTTAAAGATAAAAAAAAGCTCTTTTAATTTATCAGAAAACATAAAAAAAAAAATCTTCAAGTTTGAGTCTCAGGTGGGTTCTCAGTTAATGCTCAGTCTTACTTATCAATGCTGAATCTATCTCAATTCCGTAAGTTACATTCTCCAAAAATTATTGAAATATTGTGTTTTAATTCTTACATTATCTGTTTTCTGTGAAGATTCCGCTTTCAATTTTTCCAATTTAGGGTTTTTTTAGTTCTTAGTTTTGTCAGAGAAATTGAAAAAAAAAACGAGATCTTTGAGTAAGGGTTTGTTAAATTTCATGTCTTTTTTTTTCCCTAAGAACAGATCTGAAACATAAACCCTAAACACAGACCATATCATTGTCTAAACTCTTTAATATGTGTTCTGAAATTGACAGTGTAAATTGTGTTTAAGCTACAGTTTTCAAGATTTACCAATTTGGGTAAATAATTTAGATTTAATTAGATCTTTAGACTCTTACATCAGCTAAACCACTGATTCAATGTTGTTTATTTCTTTAGTCTTAATTAGTTGGAAATGAGTTGTTAAAACCTTTGACTTGTCTTTTAAGCTCTTACATAATCTATCTGTATCATCTTCTCCTGTCTTCTTCTTCTTATTATTAATTTAATACAGAGGCCAACTACATTTTTGTCTTCATAATTGTTTCTGACATGGTATCAACTCTTTAGGAACAACACTTTTTATATATCTTTTGATTTGTCTGTATATTTTTATGGAATTGATTTGACAACACTTTTCTTAGATCATATAAACAGATAATTAGATGATTTAGTCTTTGTTGACTTTTTTTTTATAAAACAAAACATTTTTTTCATTTCAATCTCTATGAAAACATAATGTGGCATAGAGCTCTTTGCTTGTGTTTGATTAATGCTTTATAATTAGGATAATCTTTACTGAGGCTTCTAATGTTGAAGGGAGAAGCAGATCCTAAGCAGAAGAAAGGTACCATTTATGTCTTATTGTGACTTATGTTCTTCATAGAGTGTCTAATGTTTGAATATGAATGATCAGGTTGGTCTGAAGCATTGCAGGAGTTTAGGTCAGGGTTTGGGGAAAAGATGAAATCTGTTTCGAAAAAACGTTGGAAATCTCTTGGACCACTTCATTTGAAAAGCAAATCAGTTGCTCGGTTTTGCTTCTTTTCGAAATTGAAGTCAAGTAACCATGGTCCAGACCATGCACCAGTTTATCTCAACGTTTATGACTTGACTCCTATTAATGGTTATATCTACTGGGCAGGTCTTGGTATATTTCACTCTGGTGTAGAAGGTAAGCTCTAGCCGACATGTGTGTGTTCTTGTTCATATGGTCTTTATTAGCTAACTATGAGAACAACATTCCACAGTTCATGGAGTGGAATATGCTTTTGGTGCTCATGATTATGCAACAAGTGGTGTTTTTGAAGTTGAACCAAGACAATGCCCAGGATTCAAATTCAAGAAATCAATATTCATCGGAACTACGAATTTAAACCCGACACAAGTTAGAGAGTTTATGGAAGACATGGCTTGTAGTTACTATGGTAATATGTATCACTTAATTGCTAAGAACTGTAACCATTTCTGTCAAGATGTTTGCTACAAACTTACCGGTAAAAAGATTCCGAAATGGGTGAATCGGCTTGCGCAAATAGGTAAAAACATCGAGTTTTTTTTACCGCATTCATGAACAATGCTCTAGTAATCTGAAGACAAGTTTGGTTTCTTTGTTCAGGTTCTGTCTGTAGCTGTGTACTTCCTGAGTCACTCAAGATTACAACGGTTTGCCACGAGCAAAACCCAGAAGAAGAAAACGAAAAGAAAAGTCTTAGAAGCTCATTCAACTGTTTATCATCAATCTCCATGAGACAAAAACAGTTATCGACATCGTCGTTACTTCTACAATCACCACTTAGAGGCTGCTTACCTCCATGGCAACTTAAACGAACCAAATCTAACAACAGTTCCATGAAAGATAGGTAACAACAACAGGTTTTTATTAAGCTATTATTGTTTCTGTTTGTATTGTTTCAGTAATTTGAATAACAATGAATCAAAGACGAAATGAAAACGTTTATTTTGATTCGAAGTTTGAATGTGATATTGCTGATGATGATGATCAACAAGAGATCCAGTTCTTATGAGTACTAACAATGGCTGAAAACAAACCTGCAGAAGAAATCGTAATCGGAGCTGATAACATTCCTTTACCATCACGAAGATCTGCAATTGTCATCAATCCATCAGCAAGATCTTGTAAAATCGATAAAACCTTTAATAGCTTCTTCTCCTTTAGCTTCTTCATTTTTTCATCTTCTTCTTCTTCATGAGCCATTCCTTTAGAAGCTACACAGTTCTCTTCAGCTTTCAATTTCTTCAAATCCCTAAGTTTCAATGAAACACTTCCAATATAACCAATCAATTCAGCCCAAGCACTGATTCTTTGAAGCAATTTCGAATGTTTTGAATCGATCAATCCAGATTTAGTTAGCCAGATGAATTGTTCAACGAAATAGTATAATCCTTCACCACCATATGCGATTATGAATAATATGAGTTCGTGATTTGAATTCCATTGTGAAGCTCTTAATGCATTGATGTCTTGTATGAATTTTCCGATACGAAAGGCTTTGCGACTAACGCCAACGTTTGATTCGAAGCTTTTGAGTCTGGGAATTAGAGATCCGGTGGTTTCTGGGATTAGTGATGATGCGATGATGATTTTGGTTGCGTAACGAGAGATCTTTAAGATTTTGTCTACACCATCTCTTTTGGCTAGATATGTTTCCAGATGATTCAGAAAATCTCTATTGGTTTTTTTCTCTGTAGCTTTTGCAGCCATTGAGATGAGCTTTGGCAAATTATTATTGTTGTTCACAGCACGCAATTAAGAAGAAGACGACGATGAAGGATACAGAAACCAAACTGAGTTATGATTAATTGGTTTGCGTGCCGAACCGGTTTAAATTAATTGCGGCCATTGACCAACTGGGTCGAGGGAAGAATCAATTTTGTTACGTGCTTTAATTAAAGTGCCATCTGATCAAATTCAATTCTGATGTTTTATAAACAAAAATGTTTGGTTCATTCTCAAGTACGGTTGTGGATCAATTGGAAGGGTATTAGGCACTGTTTGGTTCGGATCGATTTATTTAATATTTAATTTTTTCAAAATTTAAAATTGTACCAAATTAAATCGGATATTTACTCGTTTAGGATCAGTTTATTCTATACGGTTATAGAATATTATTGATTCCAAACTGAAACAAATAAGAAAATGGTTTATTGGGTTTAAGACACGTGAGATTAGAGGATTGAAGGTAGATCTGGACATTCTGGTAAACAGATCGGATTAGGTAAAATTTACTCGGGTTCGGATATATTGGATTAGAAGTCTAATATATAATATAATAATTTTATCGGATTTGCTTTGGATTCAGATTCTGGTACGAGTCGGTTTCAGGTAAAATTTTTTTGAAAAAATAGATAAATTTAAACATGAGTGATTTTAGTTTTCGATTTTGGATAATCGGATGAAATTCGGGTTTAAGATAGTTGTTCAAAAAAATTAGATTTTTGGATGTAAATAAAATTTACGGTGCAAATTTGAATTTAAAATATATTTTTAGATAAAAAATTAGAAAATTATTGGTACTCATTTATTTTAGATTTTTATCGGATTTAAAATTTTAAACTCAAACAATACCGAATCCGATACGAAAAACAAAATTATCTACTATCCTATTAAAATTGAAATAAAAATTTTGTGCATATTCATGTAGTCAAACACAATAAATTTTAAATTTGTATCCAAACAGTAATATTATATTTAATTAATTTTTATTTTTAATCATTTATATTTCTAATTCTAAACTAATCCAATAATATATCTGAATTTTTATCATATCTTTATATATATATTTGCTTTCCAAATATAAAGTAATAATTAATTTTTATATAAGTTTGTTATTCTTTTTAGAACTATTTTCAAAAATTTAAATTAATATATGTATTGCATAACTATTAAAATTGTTACTATATATGTAGTCAAATATCTTAAATATTAAATTTACATCTAAATCTGTATAATATAAATCAATATTTGTTTTTCAAAAATATCATTTAGTCAACAAATATATTTTAGATCAATTTTCAAATTAGAAAATTAACTTGATTTATTCAATTAGTTATTTATAAATTAATATTTTCCAAAAATAAGATTTCAAAGAGAGTTGAATTCGCTAAAAGTTTTTTTATTGAATGTTAAGGTCTATATATGATGGTTTTGAATTCAATTTAGATTTTACCTTAAACTCGACGAGTATCCAAAAATTAATAACTTAAATTAAATAATTTTAATTTATGGTATTAGATAATTGAATAAAATTCGAGTTTATGATAAATTTTAGGATAATCAAGTTTTTTTTTACCGAAAAAAAGTTGGGTACTAAGATTAGAAAAAATTGGATTTATAAAATTTATGAAGTTTGTACGTGCAATTTTTAATCTGATATGAGTTTTATTTAAAACTCGACGGGATATCCAAAAAATAATCAGATGAAATTTGAATTCAGGGTAGATGTTAAGATAATCGAGTTTTTTAGATTTTTAGAAATAGATAATTAAGTTGAAAAATTAGGTTTTTGATATAAATAAGGTTTGTGCCTTATTTGAGTTTTGAATACACTTTTATATTTTTGGGCATGGAAAAATTAAAAAAAATTTGGGTATTCACTTATTTTAGATTTTTGTCGGATTTGAAATTTTAAACCCAAACTGTCTCCAATCCGATTCAAAAAATAAAGACTATAGATGTTAAAACCTGATAAATCAAAATCCTATCGTATTTCCGACGAATATTATGTGCATGACTAATATTAATAACATAGATCGAAATTTTGTTTTGATATTTAAACTTATATTATTATTCTAATTTGTTTTAATTTAAACTTATACTACCCTATTAAAATATCATAAATATTAAATTAACATCTAAACAGAAAAATTTATTTAAATAATTTTTATTTATGTTTAATATATTTCTAAATTTGTACAAATAAAAAACAATATATCATATCTTTTTCTGTATATTTACTAAATTAATTTTAGAATATACATATACGATATACAATATACTTATTTAGTATATGTTAAATATTCATAAATCAATAATTTTTTCAAAAATATCATTTAGTCAATAAATATATTTTAGATTTAGTTTTTAAATTAAAAAAAAATTAATTTTTGGGTGCAAATTTAAGTTTTACATATATTTTTTAGGTTTTCTTGTATAAAAAAATTAAAAATTTTAGGTATCTATTGATTTTAGATTTTAATCTTATTTAAGATTTTAAACACAAATTGTTCCCAATCCGACCCAATAAACAAAGATGGTAGATTGGTAGATGTTAAAACCCGATAACCCCGAATCCGGTCGAATTTTATCCAATCTGATCCGATGAGTATTATGTTTATGGTTAATATTAACAAAAAATATATTAATTTTAGAAAGAAAACAAATTTTGATATTTAAATTTATACTATTATTTTAATTTGTTTTAATTTAATTTTTTATCCACAGTTTATTTTATTTTGAGAATAAAATTTCAAATCAATATGTTTTAAATATCAAAACAAATTTATAAAAATTAATTTTTGATGTTCAAGTTATAGCTATAATAATTCACGTAATTATTTAATAAATTTAGTTATAAAACTTATGAGGTTTTATTGTCATTTTCAGAAAATAAAATCCAAAAAA